>QZGG01000105.1:0-275481 GCA_006409495.1 Sedum album
CGGTCCAAGTAATGTCCCATCTCTTATCAGTCTCATTGACTTGACTCGCAGCACAAAGTCCAGATCACAGCTTAAGCTCTACATTATGCACCTGGTCGAGCTTACAGAACGAACCTCCTCAATAATGATGGTCCAACGGTTTAGAAAGAATGGCCTTCCTTGCATCAGCAGTAGGAAATTCCGGCGCAGTGAAGTAAATGACAGAGTGACTGCAGCTTTCCAAGCATACGGACATGTGAATCAGGTGTTTGTCGACCCAAGCATAGCCATATCAGCTTTAACCACAATGCACGAGGATATATGTCATGTTGCTGAGGACAAGAGAACCACAATGATCATACTACCATTTCACAAGCAATGGAGGCCCAATGATGGTGACAACGATCACGACTATATCGTAATGAACATGGGCCATGGATGGCGGATGGTAAATCAGAGAGTCCTTCAGAAAGCACCATGCTCTATAGGTATTTTTGTGGACCGTGGGTTCGGTTACCAGAGCCAACAGATTCCTGGCCTGACGATTCGGAGAATCTGCATCCTATTCTTCGGCGGGCCAGATGACCGGGAAGCATTGGTACTGAGCGGAAGAATGGCTGAGCAGCCAGATGTCAAAGTCACTGTGGTAAAATTTGTAGATAAAAATGAACTCCAGAGCGACAACTTGATGCTAAACCCTTGTATGAATAACTCAGCTGAAGATAGCTACAATACTACGAATATGAATCCCCAATCCGAGAGGGAGCTAAACGAGGCTTCTTTGGCCGAGTTTCTCACGAAGTGGGAGGGGGTGGCAGACTACAAAGAAAAGGTTGCAAGCAACATTTCACAAGAAGTCATCGCACTGGGAATAAGCAGGCATTATGACCTTATCATGGTAGGGAAAGGCCGGTTTCCATCAACCATCATGTCAGAGCTATCAAATGGACAACCGGAGCACCCTGAATTAGGCCCCATAGGAGACATACTAGCCACATCTGCCTATAGCATCAGCTCATCAGTTCTTGTGATTCATCAGCACAGCTATAATCTCACAGAAGAGACTCCAGTCTCCAAAGCGCCGGATACTAGCTATGAATGAAGCCAGGCTATGAACACCAATGATGCATCCACAAATGCGTGATCATATGTTCCAAATGCTCCAACAAGTAAAACTCTACTAGCTGTTTATATTTCTTTCATCCGCGCAAAGTGTATTTTCTTATCTTAAGACCCCATGTACAGCTTCCACTTGTATGCTACCAGCACCAAAATAAAATCTCCCAAAAATACCATCACTTACAAATAACATTGCACCTGCATTCACTTCGACACATTTCGAACTTCTAAGTAATCAGCATGATCAGCAACAACTAAGAATACAAAAAACTAGAGATGAATGCCAGCAAACTGATTTATTTCTTATAGAAAATTTGTCTTTCTAAACACTCTTATTAAAGAAACTGCGATATCAAAATCAAAAATACTTGAAGAAACCCTACTTTTTTGTTGAGTACCTGAAATTAAAGGTAAAGGATGCAACGCGACGCGATGCGACGCCGCCATCCACACTACCGGACTGGATCAGCAGAATCGGTTCGAAAGATCGGGCGGTCGATGATGGGTGGAAATTTACGGATTTCACCGATTACGGCGAACGATGAAGGTTTTAGCTACATTTTGAGAAGGTAAACGGTGTCGTTTGATATAATCTCCGCACTTCATGAAACTTGGAAATGGAATGTACTGAAATACTGCAATTTTTTAAGAAATAAAATGAAATTTATATTGAGAAAATAATTTGATATTTTTTATGTTACAACACAATCACACACAGATTACAGAACGACAGAATGTATTCAGAACTTTTTTCCTTATGCAACAGAAGCTGTTTTTTGCAGTTTGCTACGGCATTTTGGATGATTCGAACGCTCACCGCCTTAAGCTCTCGACCACGTAATCCGCATACAAGTTCCTACATTAGTGAAGCCAAATGCGAAGAATTACGCCTCATGTTCATTTTTGCAGATGTAAGTATTGAGAAGATGATTTCAGTTTGAGCTTACATTGAATGTTGAATAGCTTCATAAGCTGCTGAGGCTGGTAAAAAGTCATTTACAGCTACTTCCTTATGTTCATTCTTTTTGTCTGGTAAAATTTGTCAAGGTACACAAAACTAGCAAATAAATGGTGTCAGACGAGATAAATTAATAATTTTGCGATATTATCTGAAGGATACAGTCTTCAAAGAACCGTCGAATCTCAGCTAGACGATGTGGTGGAAGTTCTTTGATGTCAGTATAGTGACGATATTCAGGATCATCCGCACAGACAGCAATTATTTTGTCATCTTTTTCTCCCTGTAAATATTGTTAAAATCACATATTACACCATACAGTTACACTTCATAAATCTCGAACATGAAAAGGTGTGTACCTGATCGATCATGGGCATTAGGCCGATGGCTTTGGCACGAAGAAAGCATCCGGGGATGATTGGTTCCTGTAAAAGCACACACATTTCACTGGAATGGCTAAAAGGACTAGTAAAGTAGTAACTGAATGTGAAGTATAAATAAATTAACAACTCACTCATTTAACTCTCCTCCTTCTCTCTTGCAGCCTCCTCCGGTAACTTCCACTCCGGGGTGGAGCAAGAAGTCCATTTCGGTGGACCTTCTTCTCTACCCCCAGGAGATCTTGCTTTTCTTTCATGCCCTTTGATCTATTTCCTCTTCCTGTTCCTTTTCCTGCTTTAGGGCACTCCCTAAAGATTTTCCTCTAGTTTTCAATAACTAGCGTTTCTCTCCGTGCCTTGAAACCCTTGGCTCGATTTCATCGGGGTTGTTGACTGAGATCTGGTAACAGCTGGGGCTGCCTCCCCGGATCTGTTTCAGCGTTGGTTGGTGGCTGAGGGCCGGTCTGCTGTCATCCGCGGTGGGTTGGGGTTTTGGTGTTTTTGGGTATTGGTTGGTGTGCTTGCGAGAGGTCGGACGGGCTTGGGATCGGCCGGAACAATGGAGGCTCGGATGGCTGGCGCATGGCTTAGGCTTGGGTGGCGCAGGGGCTGACTCGTGTCGGTGCAATGGAGGTGGGTGAGCTGCGGCTGGGGTGGCTCGGTTGGCTCGGGGGAAGGCGCAGATCTGAGGCTCGGAACGGATGGGTGGCGCGGCGAACGGAGAGACGATGCGGCGGCTTGGCGGTTGGGTTCGGGGTCGCGGTGATGGGCGAGCGGCGCGGAGCGGCACCGGGTGGTTGGCGGACTGCGAGATGAGACGCGGCGGGGATGGATGGCGGACGGTGCGGCGCGACGCGATGGGTGCTAGGGCTTCCTGAGTTGTGGGCTGGGGTGTGGTTGGGCCTGCTGGGCCTGGGCTTTGTTGGCTTGTGCTCCCTGCTTGGGTTATGTGTTTCATGTCCCCATGCCTGAGTTTGTGGTTCATGTCCCCCTGCCTTGTGATGTTTCCTGATCCCTGGGCCTTGATGACCTCTCGGCTTATGACATTATGGTGATGTGGTGCGATTTCTCGAGTCCGGTTGGACTTTGGTGAGTGCGTTGGGATGGTGCCGTACCTGGCCTGCTCTTCAACTGTCTTTATGAGACTTTCTCGATGTAGAATTGTCTTAAGTTTTTTCCCTTCGATTATGCTTCATTCGCATGTATTGTTATATCCTTATCTAATGAAACATCTCACCTTGAATCAAAAAAAAAAAGAATGTGAAGTATAAAAAAGGAAAAGTTCCAAGTCTACCTGCATCAGAACAAGAACATCCATGGGATCACCGTCTTCACAAAGAGTGCGCGGAATGAAGCCGTAGTTGTGAGGATACACAACTGATGAGTACAGTATACGATCAACCTTGATCAATCCTGTATTTTTATCAAGTTCATATTTCACCTTGCCTCCTTTGCCAATCTCCACGACCTGAAAAAATCGTCGAATACTAAAAATAGTTTTCTTTTTCCTCTTTTTCTTCTTGAGGGCACAAAATGAGATTGAGATATATCAAAGAATGCTTCACTTACAGAGTTAAAAATCACAGGAGCATCAGGTCCTGAAAAGATCAAAAATAATTACTCGAACCGGTCCAAGGCAAAAAAATGAGACAAAAATGGTCAGTAACAAGAATGAATGAAATGTATGTATACAAACCTATTTCAAGATCATGCCAAGGGTGTGCAGCAACAGATCTCCTATTCATCGAGGACAGTATATGCTCGTCAAGAGGAGGCCGTGGTTGTTTCAGATACGCTTCCGCCTTGAATGTCGTTTCGATTGACGGTGCCATAACCTTGGATAATTTCAGCTGTTCCAAGGAAACAATCAAAAAAGGAAAAGGCAAAAGAGGAGCTGTAGTGAGTTACAAGGAAAAGCTGAAGCTGTTGTTGCAAGTTTAGGCTTGTGCTTCTACTCTTTATAACAATTGAAGCACAAATGTGGGAAGAGAATTTAAATGTATGATCACTGTCGGTTGATATCCACCAACAACCATTTTAGATGTTCAAATGTCACACAGACCAAGTCATTATCGTATCTGTACAATTCTATTAATGTCAAAAGCTGTCACACAATCACTGTCACTAAAATATTCCTCCATCCACATTTTTTTAATATATTTTCATTTCAAAATAAATAAAATAAAATAATGTTCTACGAGATCTGGACAAAAACTTACTAACGACATTAAAAGGAAACCACCGACACGATCACATAACGGGCCTTATGTTTTACTCAGCCCAATTCAATCTGGGCCGAACCACTACACCCATCTTCGGTCTACCCATCCGATGATCCGAATCTGGTTCGACGATTTAATTCAATTAGTTCGGTCCGGCCGACCAATCAATTGCGATCCATCCAACGGCTGTAAAGGCGTCTTCGTCATCTCGTTCACATTTTCCGAATCGATATTTTCTGCGAAAATCGGAATCGTCGCTCGGTGACATTTTCCAAATACTTCGACGACGGCCGACGCTTTGTGGTAACCACTCTGCCAGATCCACTTTTTCTTATTATGCGTCGTCGTTTTATGTGTTGGATGCTCACATTTTGGAGTTTGTTTTTTGATTCGCAGAAACGGAGAATTTAGGGTTTCGACATTCATGGCCGCTCCGCCTGCAAGAGCACGTGCTGATTACGATTACCTGATTAAACTTCTCCTTATCGGAGATAGCGGTAAGATTAATTTGATTAGGTTTATTTGGAACGTTCTTTATGTGTTGGGTTTGCGAGTTGTTTAGGATCTCGTTTCAAGATTTGTGTTTGCGTTAAATGAGTTAGGGATCAGTTGGTGATTGGAGGTTTGAATTTGAATAAATGTGTTTCAAGTTAATTTGATCTGATTTGAACTAAATGTGTGAAAGTGTACTGATTAGTTAGTGCATTGGAGGGTGCGATTAGATTAATTTGAATTTGTTCTGTTGGAAAGTACTTTTAGTTTTTATTCATGTTGTTACATTGATTTTGACAACTAAGAGTCATCTTTTACTGTTTATATTCTTAACTAGACAACCATCTTTGTCAAACTATTTCACCAAGAGTACTGGGTTGCTGTAGGTGTCGGTAAGAGTTGTCTTCTGTTACGTTTCTCGGATGGTTCCTTCACAACTAGTTTCATAACAACGATTGGGTAAGACTATTTTTTTCTATTCAAAATGAATTTGATGTTTCTATGCATGTGCCCCTTTCATGATGTCTGTAATCAATCTTAATTTCAGTATAGATTTTAAAATAAGAACCATTGAGCTTGATGGGAAAAGGATTAAGCTACAAATATGGGATACTGCTGGGCAAGAGCGATTTCGCACAATTACCACTGGTATATTTCTGCATCTTTTCTTAATTTTCTAAACCTTTTAGTTAGGATAGCTCATGTTCACTCGCTTTGGTAATCTTGGAATTTAATATATGTTCAGTCACTGTGACATCATATTTTAATTTGATATTGTGGTTTATTTTGAGACCTATAATTCATCTATGGCACTTGGATATATTTATTTTGATAGCCTCCATCTCTGATGCTTGCTGAATACTGATTACTTATAAAAGAAGATATGGGATTTGTTTTAACTTTTGTGGATGCAGCCTTCACTTAAAACAATATTTTAGCAGGCAACTTTATTTAAGACTGCCATCACTTGCTATTGTAGTGTTTTGCAACTTTTTGATTTGTGAATCTTCAAAAGATTTAGGAATTCAACATATGGAGGAGGATTATGCTAATGGGTTTCATGATTTTATTTTATGAATTACGTTTCACTTTAAATTGTTGTTGCTGAATGCCATGTGCTAAAAGAATCTTTTGTTGATGTCCAAGTATCATATCTTTACATTTCCATGGTTTTATGAGTTATGCAGTGATATAATGTGGTTTTAGTAATTATTAGTTTCATCTTGCAGCTTACTACCGTGGAGCAATGGGTATTTTACTTGTGTATGATGTCACAGATGAATCATCCTTCAATAGTAAGCATACAGTTCTAATGTGTTTTCTTGATCCTTATCATCAACATTTAGTCGTGGGTGTTACTTTCGAGAATTTATTATTATTATTCTCATATTAAAACATCATCTGATCACAATTGAAGGGCAGAAATCGAACCTGAAATTATGGAACTGTTATGATCAGTATAGTTAGGTCAATATACTGGTTGTATTATTTTCTATCTTTCTTACTTGGTATCGTGTTTCAATGCTTAGACATTCGTAATTGGATCCGCAACATTGAGCAACATGCTTCTGACAATGTTAACAAGATACTAGTGGGAAATAAGGCTGACATGGATGAAAGCAAAAGGGTAACATCTGGCACTAGACGTCCTTTGTTCTGTGTGCTCCATTTAGTTTTGCATCTGAATTAGCAATATGAAACAGATTGTAATAATCAGATCTAACTTTTTTGCTTTAGGCGGTTCCAACTTCCAAGGGCCAAGCTCTGGCTGATGAATATGGGATCAAGTTTTTTGAAACTGTAAGTTTTGTTTGTTTGCTCTAACATTGTTGACTAGTGTTTGTTTGATCTGTCAAGCTCATGTAAGACATCTGATTACAGAGTGCTAAGACCAATTTAAATGTGGAGGAAGTGTTCTTTTCAATAGCTAAGGATATCAAACAACGGCTAACCGAAACAGACACTAAAAGCGAGGTATTTTGATGTTTGTTGGTTTATTCAGAAACCTTATAATTATTAATATTACGGGGCTGTTGATGAAACAACATTTTGTTTCTTTAATTTAGGTATAAAGCATATAGGTCAACAATTATAGCTGGATTTTCTGAAATGTCCCATTTGTGGACATCGGGACTGCATAAACAATGAAATATAGTAATTTGTGTTGGTTTCTTGTATTATCTTGTGCATTGAGTACAATTATGCCACAGTGTAGTGTCTGTCTTAGTGCCTGTCAATGTTTAAACCAAATTAAATGAGAAAGATAGTTGATAACCCTAGTGGGTTTCGGCTGTTACTGTAATGGCAAGCCTATAGAGTAGACCCAATGTGTTTATGGTAAGGTTGGTGTTTACCAATCAAGTATTTGATCATTTGGATGGATATTGGATGTTCCGCAAGCATGATACGTGATGGGCTTAAATGGTTAGGATATTTTAGCAAATAATCTTGTAAAATCATATGTTTATTTATCTGCTAATGCAATACATTTGGATAACAAAGTGTTTTTTATTCTCAGCCACAGGCAATCAGGATCAACCAATCAGAACAGGCAGCAGGAACAACTCAAGCTGCTCAAAAATCCGCTTGTTGTGGATCATAATCAGATGCAATGCATGAATAATGTCATTGAAGAAGTGATCTTGTTTGGCAAGAATTGACTTATTATTCCAAATATATTTTCATCATTTCCGGGTATTGTTTTAGAAATCCAGTTTGTGTATTAGTTAGAATCTAATTTTGACTCGAATCCTTCTGAAACCTCAAATACTTATTTATTATGAAGGGTGATAAGTTTTGATGGTTCTGAATACTGCATATCTATTGCTTAGGGATTCATAATTTTCCACTCTACGTATAAAACTTACAGGTGTTTGTAAATTCAGCACTACCTACATGATTGTTAACGTGCAAGTTTTTAAAGTGACTTGCTCCTTTGTTTTGTTGTTGGAAATGTGACAGATCTGAGCAAGTAAATTGATGCCACTGTTGTGGCGTGTCGTGCCCATCTTGCTTACATTCAATGAAGAGACTCAATTATTATGATTTGGTAGAGAGTTGTGATAAGTGTGGATATCCTCATCACCATTGTTGTCTTGAGCACTGATAACTTCCTCTTTTCCAGAGTATACTAAACTTGTTAAATTACCTTCCGATCCGCATGATGCCTATGAGGATGATTCTTATAGAAAATCCGTAAATTTGTCAGTGCACCATTTCGTCCTTCCACTAATCCACAGTGCGCTGCTTGTCATGTACTTGCTTTCTCCCACACATCACATTTCCATATTATATTGCTTAAAAAAGTTAAATTTCTTTAAACTCATACCAACTTAGTTAAGAATGCTCAACCACTTGAGTATGGTCACAGAGGAGGACTAATGTAACTTCTTAAATAGATATATTTTCCGCCTTTGCCGTTTTCTCTCATCAAAAGTGCATAAGCACAATGACCAAGCTTGTAACAGAAGATGAGGAAATATGAGCAAAAGGGAACAATTCATTTGCAGTCAAAGTACTGAAGAATGATAAACCATGAAACCAAAACAAGTTTTGTGGCTTTTGCCTAAAGTTGATTGAAAAGCTTAGTTATTGGTGACAGCCACCTTGCAAAGGAGTTCATGCATTTTCAATAGTTCATTGTAAGTAAAAAGTATTGCATTTTCATTCACTGATATTGAACAAGAATGTGATTTTAGTCATAACATATGATTTGTGATAGGAACTTAAAGAAGGAATCCACAAATGAGTGCTTTCCTATGCTAAATCCACCTTCCCAACAATCATCAAAAAGCAATCTACAACAAAAACCATCTCCTCCATTTATTATCTACAAATACAACAGCTGCAAGTGTTTTAATACAAGGATGCATCACGAAACTCTACGTCACTACGGCGCCTTTACGTTACAAGCTGACCTCAGTATAAGTAACTATACACAAGATATACTTAGATAATCAAGACAGTATACTCGAGCAAACATTAATGTAAGGTGCATTCTGACTAGAATAACATCAAGAACTGCATACTGAAAGATTAAGAATTCATATGATTTTTGGAGTGTTGGACAAATGAGATCTTGAGAAATACTCTTGAGTTTTTGTAAGTGGAATGATAAAGACTAAAGATGTATAGAGACAAATGAACTCCATTTTGAAACTAAATCATTTAGAGCTGCAATTGTTTGTGATAACTTGAAAGCATCATTCTTAAAAAATAAAAAGTTTAAGTTATGTATAAATAGATAGCATTCTTGGAATGGCAACCACATTATATATCTTGAGAGATATCACATTTTCAAGTAATTTCTTAGTGAACTCGAAGCGATGAGTAACCAAGTTGCGAAGGATTTATTCATTAGGCTAATGGTGAAAATCAAGCCATTTGCTGCAGTCATATTCTTGCAATTTGGGCTTGCTGGAATGGATATCTTCTCAAAAGTTGCTCTGAATGAAGGAATGAGCAGTTATGTTTATGTTGTATATCGACATGCTGTTGCTACAGTTGCCGTAGCTCCTTTCGCGATCTTTCTTGATAAGTTAGTTTTTTGTTGATTCTTCTTCAGTAAGTTACTGAGTTCATTCGGATAGCTTCGTGTTTTAGGCTGATTCTTGATTCTTTTGCAGAAAAATAAGGCCAAAGATGACTCTGCCAATTTTTATCAAGATTGCATTTCTAGGCTTGTTGGAGTAAGTTATTACCGCCTTTTTGCTTCTTGCCGTGAAACTTTGTTCTAATAGTATCAATGCTGATTTTATTGGATTTTATCGGCAGGCCAGTGATCGATCAGAACCTGTACTACTTGGGCTAAAGTACACAACAGCAACATTTGCAGCTGCCATGTGCAACATTCTTCCAGCTATAACATTTGTTATGGCCTGTATTTTTCGGTAAGAAAACACTCAATCTGAGATGGGCATCAGTTTATTACATGCATGATCCTGCAGCTTGACAAGTTTAGTTTATGGTTCCAGGCTTGAGAAGATTAACCTCGCTAGCATTCGGACTCACGCTAAGATTTACGGAACTTTAGTAACTGTAGGAGGAGCCATGATCATGACTTTGGTGAAAGGACCAGTTATTGAAATTATTAAGACAAAGGGAGTATCACATTTTGCATCATCCTCAGCAGGGCCGGATGTTTATCATACGATCGTTGGTTCGCTCATGATCACTGCTGGATGCTTCTGCTGGGCTTGTTTTATGATTTTGCAAGTATGAAAATTAACCAAAAATACCTTCCATTTTTACACTCATTTTGCACATCCTTTGAATTTTAACACATTGTCTCATCTTTTTTTTCAGGCTATCACTTTAAAAACATATCCCGTCGAGCTTTCGCTGACTGCTTGGATTTGCTTCATGGGTACTGCAGAAGGGGCTCTTGTGGCATTAGTGATGGAGAGGGGTAACAGTGCTGCTTGGGCCATTCATTGGGATGACAAGCTTTTGGCTGCCGTGTATAGCGTAAAATCTCTGATTCCCTACCTTTTTTCATTTCTTCTTTATTTTTGAAATGAGTTTTTAAAATTTAGGCATCTTGTGCAGGGGATATTTTGTTCAGGACTTGCATATTACATTCAAGGAATTATAATGAAAGATCGCGGACCAGTTTTCGTGACCGCCTTTAGTCCTCTGAGCATGGTCATTGTAGCGATAATGGGATCATTTATATTGCGCGAGACGCTGTTCATGGGAAGGTAATAAGTTCTTTTTTTGCAAGAAGTTGTCACCTTCATTCAACTTGTAACATATAAAACCTGAGAAATGTGTTATAAAAATGGTACTTGATATTATGCAGAGTACTTGGAGCAGCTGTGATAGTTATTGGCTTGTATATGGTGGTTTGGGGAAAGAGCAAGGACTACAGTGTGGAACTACTCTGTGATGATATTGATGGCTCTGGTGGGAAGTCTGATGGAAGTTCTGAGGAGGAAGTTGCAGACAGATGGAAGAATATACCCGGGGTGAAAGATCAGTTACCGGTTTAAAAAGCTGAATGGAAGTTCATGAAGCATAAGTGTTGTCCGCAAAACTGAATCTATTATAATATTGAGTTAAGATATTAGATTGAATTTTGAGGGAACTAATGCCAGTATATGACTTGGGACTGTTTTAAAATTTTGATTACACTTAAAAGAATTAGAAAAAGAGATGAGTCAGACTTGGTCTCTGGTAAACAAGTTCCAACTTGAAGATTCATTTCACTGTTCTTGGCATGTGACTCTTTTGGAATTGTTCTTGGATTGGAAGTTTCTCATTGAAGCTGGATAGAAAGTCTTCCATGCATGATTTGTATGTTTTCATTCCTGACACTTTACTGGCAAGTTCTAAGCCCATCTTCATCCATTTTAGAGCCACTTCAAACTGACCTAAGCGGACGGGCAGAGCTGCACGGTTCCATGCTGTCATAGCTAACCATTTTCCTTCATCACTAGGGTATTCACCTTCCTTTAGTCCTATCATAACTTGGTATACTTGCTTGTATATGTTGTAAACTGCATCATCATCTGTTTCGCCTTTGTAAGCGCTTGCCATTGTAATGAGCTTCCTTATTATGAGGGCAACTTTTTGGTAGTCAGGTGAATCAGAAGACAGGAAGCCTGAGAGACACTTATTTAAAGCAAATGACGCAACTTCGTAGTTAGTCAGTGGATTTTGTGAGGCTGTGAGACCTATCTGCAAAAGGTAATCCGGACTGCAGACTGATGAACTGGCGAATCCCTTTACGATTTTTTGTTGAGAAGCTGCATCATTAAGCCTACCATATATTTGATATGCACTAAAAGTATACATGAAGATGATGTTGCCATCGACTATAGTATCTTGCTCAACACCTAGTTGTACCCCAGAACCAGATGAAAGTGATGGTAGCATCTGAAAACATGAAACAGAACATGCATCAAAGCATGATTGTGTGCATCAAAGGAAGTTGTAAATAATTACAACTTACCTTTCCAGTTCTTTCTAGCATTTCACTTGCTTTTTTGACATCAACTTCAGATAGTCTGGCGTTCTTTTGGTTTTCAGTTGCTAACATGGCTGATACAGTCAGTATCAGCGATTTGCAGATCATGACATTCGCTTCCCTCTCTTGTTCACTAGAAATGACACCATAAAACTCTGATGCCAACATAAGGAATTCAGCACATAATTCATAGTTTTCTTCTTTCCCGGTTTTTCGACCAAGGTTCCAAGAAGTTGCTGCGAACCAACTCCCTTCTCGTCTTCCATTTTCACCTTTACCAAAGAAGGATTCAGCTCCAAGAAAAGACATTCTCGTGTGAGCATGTTTTATGAATTTAAGTATTTCCGACTCTTGTCCATCACTCTGATTAAGAATTGTCACAACAGTTCTAAGCACCACAACCTCTGGTGTTGGCATAGGCTTCCCTGAAGAGTACAATTCCAAAAGATATGACAAAGACGCAACAGCAACTGAAAATGCATGGCAAGCTATAGCTTCATAAGCTGAAAGAGAGAGGAAGTCAGGTGTGAAATCAATACAAGCTGCCATTGCTTTTGTCTGATTTATAGCTCTTTCATATTCCCTTTTTTGCAGTAGAATCTTAAACTGCAAAAGTTAAAAAGCAACAGTTCCCATTTGTATCCTCATATAGTTGCATGTTTTCAGAACTACTGAGCTGAACAAGAGTACCTTAAGAAATGCGCAAATGGTGTTTGGTTCCAGCTTCAAGGGTAAAGAAAATTAAGTTAAAGTTGTCATTTAAGAATGTCTAATGGAAATTATACCAAGCCTATAACTGTAAAGATTGTAAAACAATTGTACATTGAAAAAGCTGGTTTTCATTGCATCTGATTCCATTCGCTGGTAGTGAACAAAATTAACGTTAAAACATTATACCTTTTCAGCCACATCAATGTATTCCTCAGCCTGATCAAGCTGAGATAAGCCAAGGTGACAGAGAGAAAGGACTCTGTAGCTCTTTGATCTCAGTGATCTGTTTTCAACGTTGTTTGGCACATAAAGCATTGATTTTTCAAACATCTCTGCACTTATCTGGTATTGCTTCAAGCGGAAATGATCAGCAGCGCTTGAAACAGATAGGTACACAAATTATGATCAGGTAAAAATACAACAGAGTTTTCATTAAGAAAAAATTATGTTCAACTTTCAACTGGAAATCATACAAGATAAACCTTTAAAAAAAGCAATTATGTCATAGTAACGTTTCCTAGATAGAGCAACATGCTACATTAAAGCAAGCTGAAAACTATAAAATGAATATAACATGTTACGAGATAGAGCTGCCCCATCCATCTAAGTGTTAACAAAATGAATAAAATAGATGCAGAGTAAAGTTATTACCAGTTCCACAAAAGAGAATGCAATGTATCCGATCCTTGGCTCTCTTGTCTCCTTCAAATAGTGACACAACCCTTTCCTCAGACACCAGCTCAGCTACAACTTTAGCCCTTACATCAGACCCCTCTAAGTTCCCTCCGGAATGATCGCCAATCAGTCTATGCACAACCCTTACAGCAGAAGCTGCACTCACTTGACACCTCTCGAGCAACCCAAGAAAAACACCTTTCAACGTCTGAGCACCAGCTGCTCCCGCCGCTTGAAAATACGCCTCAACAGCTGACACCCAAATCCCTTCTGGAATACCCTTATTAGCAACCATAGCCTTAAGCTCCTTCTCAGCCTCCCCATATTTCCCCAACCCCAACCACGCCTTAACAGCCAAAACAGACAAGCTAGGATGATCATCTCCACCGCCATTTCCACCACCTTCCCCTCTCAAGACCTTAATACACTTGACAACACTCTCAAACTCTCCAACCTGCAAATGAAACGCTGCAATAAACCTCAAAGCCTTCGATCTCAATAATTTAAGATCCAAAGCCTCATCTCTAGTCCTGCAAGCAGTCAATCCCTTATCACACAATTCAAGTGCTTCATTCATCAACTTCAACGCCTCCTCCGTACCACTCGAACCACCTGAACCACCCGAACCGACATCATACTTTGACAGAACACATTTTCCAAAAATCAAATACTGAGAGGCTAGGGTTTTATAATGATCAACACATCCAAATAGGTACTTCTTTGCACGAGCTAGTAAATTCACAGCGAGGTTAAAATCGGAAACCTCCCAAGCAGTCCGAGCCCTAGCTAGATGCAAATCGAGTAACAGTCTCCGTTCTTCAGGATCGTCCGCGTTGATGTTCGACACGAGATCTGTCGCTTTCTCGAAACACGTCAAAGCGGCGTCGTATCGTTTCAAGCTCGTGCCAAACTGATCCGGTTTTGAAGTAAAACGAAGCGCATTTAACGGAAGGTGATGGAATGCCGGGAGGATGTCCGGCGAGGGAGAGTAAATCGGACGCGACTTGACGGAAGGAAGCGATGATTGTACGGAGAGGATTATTGTTGATTTCACGTGAGGTGTTGGAGAGATCGACGGAGGCGTTCCAGAGACGGTAACTGATTTTCCAGAGTGGAGTTGGATGGAGGTTGAGAAAGGAGTGACGTTTGCGAGGTGTGTGAGTCGGATGCGGAGATCGGCGACTAGAGACTCGGCAGCGACGAGGTCGGATGGTTTGAGTTTCTCCGCTTGGTTGATGGAGGATTCGATTTGGTTGAGGAGGTGTTGCGTTTGGGAGGAGTCGCCGGACGGCGACGGCGAGGAGAGCTCTGCGATTCGCATTTTGAATTTGGCGCCAAAATGGAAACACGTAGAAGAAATGACGAAATTCAGTAAGTAAATGATTCCAGGACAAATTGAATATGCAAAAAATGTTGAAAATGAGAAAAATCAAAAAATATTTATGATGTGTTGATTTGGAATGTTCAGTTTATAGTTCTGTTAAGGTGTGGGAACCTCGTCCGCTGAACTAACTGATCCGATATTGATTCATGATTCAATATATACTACTGACTAACGACTTTAAAATGAACGAGGTACTTCAGATGGCTCAAATGAACAAAATAACGAGAACTTTGATGAAAAAATATCCGGCATTTCAAACAAAACAATATCATCAAATTCAACCAAGAACACATTCTCATGTTTACAGCTACTTCACTAACCCATTGACACCGTTAGCTACTGAGTACTTCTTCCGGCTCTCCACATACTTCTCACCGAGCGAATCAAACAACATTCCAGCCCCAACACCAACCGCCAAATCAATAGTATAATGTCCTCTAGTACCCAACAGCCTCACTACCTGCAAAACATTCAACACATCAAACAATCTCGCAAGTTCCCATCTTTCCATCCTCCTCATATCAAGCGAAGCAATCACACTTCCAGCCACATGTCCTGAATAAAACAGAAAAAACGACACATTCCCAACGGGAAAATCAACTCCTGATCCAAGAAAATCCTCTGGCAATGGCAATTGTGTCGCATACCCTAAAACCCCTCTACATGTAAACATAAATAAAGTCGATATTGTCGGTCTAATCCGACCTTCAACAAGCCAAGTGTATAAAATGTAAGCAGTCTGCATAAATACAAACACAGTGTTTAAACCAGCTAGGGTTGAATTCAGAGCAGGAGATGATGCTAAAATCGAGTGTAGCGATTTTGTGGCGACGAATCCAATGTCAAAAGGTGGAGCTGAGGATGGAATCATTGAAAGGGTGTATTCAACAGCCATGAAGAAGAGGAGAAAAGATCCGAAAATGAAGGGGATTGGGTGGTGTTTCCATACGCAGAGAATGTCTTGAATGCTCCATTTGAGGATAAAGGCGTCGACTTTGGTGAAATTGGTCTCACCCTTTTTGGGATTTGAGGTGGGGTTGGGGTTTTGAGATGTTTTGTGGCCGTTAAATGTGGTTTGGTTGACATCTGAGGATGTTCTGCGTTTGAGATTTGAGGATGATTTCATGGTGGATGGATGGATGGATCAGAGCTGCATTTGGAAGCTGAAATGGGTATTTTAGGTTTATGTATTGGATGCTGAAATTGGAGGATTCGGGTTTGAGGGGCGGAGATTACAAAGATGTTGTTTTGGTCGGATGTACAAGTCCTCTTGTTTCCCATGTTTTTTTCAACGGTATAAAAATAATATGACAGATATGCCCTTGGTTTGGGTGATATGGACCGTATGGCACCGGGATTGAGAGGAGCGAATGGTCATTTTGTTGAAGTTGGATACGGTTGGGAAACGGTGAAGTTAATGGTGCGGTGACCTAACACGGATCCGGATCCCGTACAGCCTACAGCCATATACAGCCAATATTCAAAATTTGAATTTTAAATTATAAACTTAAAACGACGTAGTTTAACTTGAAGTAATTTAAAACGACGTAGTTTTTCTAAAACCCAATTTCAAAATTAATGAACCCTTTACAAAACGACGCAGTTTTGATTGATAGTGTTTAAAACTACGTCGTTTTAAGTTTGGCTGCAAAATGCTAGCATGGGATCTTAATCGGACCTAACACTAGGGCGAACTCCGAGGTAGTTAATTTGGTTGGTTAAGCAGGTCGTGTCTGATGATCGAGGGCAAGTGTGTGAAGTCATGAATCTAACATTGAAAAACCATACAATTAAAATAGGATTAGGTTTTTTTGTTTGTGTAAATTTGTTTGGTAGTTA
This sequence comes from Sedum album, assembly GCA_006409495.1. NCBI lineage: Eukaryota > Viridiplantae > Streptophyta > Magnoliopsida > Saxifragales > Crassulaceae > Sedum > Sedum album. The sequence goes on from QZGG01000105.1 coordinate 16,727, forward strand.
TTCTTAGTACTAGTAGGTTTTACGATCATGACGAGACAAAGACGCATGATGCTTCAAAAAGGGAATGAGATTCTGCGAACATTAATATGCAGCGGATTCAAAACACAGAGTTTAAGTATAAAACTACGTCGTTTTAAAAAGGATAATTTTTAATTTGAGTTTTAATAAAATGGCATAATTTTACAAACATTCAAATTAAACTACGTAATTTCTAATCCGTTGCATAATATTGTACGCAGCATCGGATCCGAACCCGGACTTGGTTTTAGGATTCGCAGCAAATATTAGCGTCTAATCTCTTTATTAATTCATTTTCAAATTTAATACTACTATTTTATGTTTGATAATTAAATAAAAATAAATTTAATAGTTAAAATAAAATTATTGTTCTCATAAAAATAAATATTCTCAGAAAACTGAAGCCCAATCCAATATTTACTTCTCCTTTCTTTTTACTTTCTCCACAGAAAACGCACATCCAATACGACACCGTTCGAGACGCATTCTAGCGACGCACCCACCTCACATCTAGGGTTTCATCACCTTGCGGCCGCTGCTCTCCATTTATATACCAACCTCCAACCCCTCAATCCAATCAGCCTCTTTCCGATCTGTAATCCACCCATCTCTCAAACCCACCAAATTGCATCTAATTCATGATCTGGGTCATAGCCAGATCGACTTCTCTAATCTTGTTTTTCATTCAATTTTGATGCGTCTCTTTATCGATTTTCAGCATCTGTATTACGGTTTTACCCACTCCTTAGTTGCTATTTAAATGCACAAGGTGATAGAGCGGATGCTTAAATTTATATTACAAGGCTGGCTTACCAGCTCATTGCTAGTTCTCAATAGCAATGGTGTCAAATGGACCTGCCTATACCATTTTTATCAATTTTTAGTTCTTATAGTTTACATGGCGAATGATGAAATCTTGTTTTATGCTTAACGCTGAATCTATGCGTGTAGACAAAAAACTCCGCTTATTATCTGATGCCATTTGATTTGTATCGAGTTGTGTTTTAGGAAGGCTTTGACATGTGATGAATATTAATCTTATCCTACACGCTGAATAATATGTGTGGAAGTTTATACTCAATGTATTGTCTGATGTCAATTGCTTATGTTTATGTGTTTTAGTTTTGAGTTTATATTGTGTGTGTTTCGATGATGAGATGAAGCAGACGGGCGGTCTGAACTGATGCCGTGTTGATTGTCTGCGTATTTCCAATTTATTGGTTTTCTCTGAGAATCTGAATTTTTTTAGAAACCTTGATCATTGTTCTTTCATTGAGCAAGATGTAAGGGAATGCAGTGATGAAGTTGCTTAATTTATGTCTGGACATCTGAGACTTGTCTGTGATTGCAAACATGCTTCCAACTGAGCTTTCCCTTGTTTTGTTTTTACTGGTTCTTTATATGTTCTAATAAAAAATCTGTTTCTGAATTTAACAATTTTGGAACAAAAGTGGATTATGGATAATAAAATATGTGATTAGCAGAAAAATAATTTTTCTAGGATTTGTTGGACTTTAAACAATAACAATGTTGAGCTTATGAAAAATAATTTAGTCTGAAGGGTCTAAAATGTAAACATAGATTTGAATGATCAATTTTATAAATGAAATAGTTGCAACTGAATAACTGCAGTTTTTGACATGTTTTTGCTCTCTGAAACCCTTGCCCAGTATTTGAACTCTCCTACCACTGTAACCTTGTTTGCATCGAAGTTTATGTTGAAGGATGTAACACCTGTTTATACTCATTAGAATTAAACATAGTGATTATCTTATAATGGTGATAAAATTACAGAAGTTAGTCGGACCTTGCAGTGAAAGGACACCTCACAACTACAATCTTCAGCCATCACCAATCATCAGTTCAATAAAAAAAACTGAAAAACATTTCGAATAAAATATTTAGTCTAAGTAGAGAAATAACCTGGTTTGAATTAGTATCTGATTTATGAACAAGAAGAGTAGGATCATCTTCAATGATGCTTGTGTGGACTCTTTGTTGTCTGGTGGATCAAGTGCTAGTACATTTTCCGAATGTGGCTGCTTGCCGTTGTTTTCGAGCAAGTATCTTTGGGAACCAGGATGAGTGTAACAAGTACTAGGCCTAAAACAACTACTTTTCAACCAAACTAGCAGAACTTTTCATCATATCAGCCCTGAGTTTGGGAACAGAGAATACAATGTGTGCAGATAAAAAATAACCCATTCACTGAGTGTGAGTGTTAACAAATTCACACCATCTATTATGCATACTTGTAATACTAATATTTATAACTCATTGGACTGGTAAATATATATTTTCTGTAGTAACATGAAAATTAAGATCGAAAGAAATAAAATGGAAATAATAGCAATAGTAAGTATTTGCAGACAGCAGAGAAAAAAAGATGAGTTACCATTACACGAGCTGATCAGAAGTCAGATGATGCAGTTATCACATACGAAAATCGACGTAAACGAAGAAGTTATATATAAGAATTATAAGTACTTAAAATGGATGGATACTGAAGCAAATGCAGACGAAGCAGCTAGTGTGAAGCGCTGTCAGGTTCCATGGCTGAATACTTGTAACTATTTTTGGTTTTCTAGCTAACGTTGTGGTTCTCTAAACGGGAAGCATTGTGGAGAGACAGTTTACTTTGGACTAATGTCCCATACCGTCTAGAATTGGAAAAGTCCAATGAAGTGTCAATACAAATTCTAAGTTTTCAAGACTTATTACTCATACCTTTCTCGGCCTTTTGGCTAAGATCAAGTGTAGTATCTGTTCTTATCAGTTTAATATCTGATATGTGACTCAATGAGTCACACGATATTAAATTAATTTTTATAGGGGAATGATTCATCACAATAGCTTGCTATTGGAATCATTGCGCGTCGCTCGAGCGTTGCACTACTGCTTGAGCCCGGCGCACCCCAACCAAACCAACAGCAAGTATTTCTTTAGTTCATGCCTTTAGTAAGTTTAAGTTATGTTGTAGTGAGTGGTCCTAAGCAGCCTTTGCTCTTTGTAAATGAGTATACTTGACAGCAGCGTGACATTACTCTCTCATTAATCTATCATAGTTTGCAGACCTAAGATGAAATTGAGAATTCATGAGTCCTGGGTACCGGAAACAAAACACAACAGTGCGCTCCTAGAGTGAATATCATGACTTGCAACAGCCACTTCTGGGTGCACCCTTGTCTGAATCACCCGGAACAATAATTTTAGTTCCTTTTAATAATGCTGCATTTCCTCCGTCATCATCTCCAGCTGCTAGTGTCTTCTTGCTAGTTATTTTGTAAATGTTTGTGAGAATGTTTAGGAAAGCAGATTCAACATTGATGGACTCAAGGGCAGATGTCTCCATGAAATAGAGATTTTCTCTCTGTGCAAATTCCTGAGCATCTTCAACTGGGACTGCTCTAAGACTCCCCAAATCACATTTGTTGCCAATCAGCATGATCACAATGTTCTTATCAGCATGACCTCTCAGTTCTTCTAGCCATCTTGCCATGTTTTCAAATGATTGTCGCTTGGTCATATCATATACTAACATGGCACCAACTGCTCCTCGGTAGTATGCACTCGTCACTGCCCGGTACCTGATGTCAGAAATATTAAATCCATTCTCAAACAATGAAAAAAGGCAGGACATCCATCGTACATACACATTTCTGAAGTAATGTAAATATACATTTCCCAGGGCAAAATGTATGAAAGCACTACTTCACATCTGACGAATCAATCTTCAAAGTAAAACTAAAGGCTGCGTCCTACCTAGCATAAGTAACTGATTTACTATACATCTAAACAAGAAGAAGTTTGTCAGTGAGACAAACCAAATGAAGCCAACCCATCAAACAAATAATAGCTACTTTCAAACAAGATGTAACAGTGACAAAAGAAACAAACCCAATTCATCACATGTAACAAATTCACTCCAACAATAAGAAAAGACATATTGTACAAAAGATACAATGTTAAAAACCTGCACTGCGAAAATATAAGGATAACAGAAATTGAATCTTTTAATCATTTGCTTTATTTCCGTCAAAGATCATTTATACACTAGAAGCAAGTCTAGAATAGGATTCATATTGAAAGGTTTTCAGTATCCAAAACTCTGCAACAAGTATATAATCAAACCCAAAATGTTACATACTGCTTACTAATAGTAATATGCTACTACAACAAACCGAATGCCGTAACAAAATTGCACATACAGAAAGGTTAGAGTTCGATGAATAAATATATCAAATTATTAAAAAATGTAAGAAAGCAAAGAAGGAATTGAAGCTACCTTTCTTGTCCTGCAGTATCCCATATCTGAGCTTTGACAGTTTTGCTATCAATCACAAGCGTCTTCGTCTGAAACTCAACACCAATCGTTGCTTTCGAATCTATGCTGAACTCGTTTCTAGCGAAACGCGCGAGTAATTGTGATTTACCAACCGCTGAATCGCCGATCAATACAACTTTGAAAACGTAGTCGATTTTTTGATTGTAATCTCCGTACAGATTTGACATCGTTCGGAATCCAAATCCGTTTTAGTTTCCTCGATCAATGCCCTAAATAACGATCGACGACGACGAGGATGGATGGAATCGTGACGGAAAAGTTGACGGCGATCAGATTTGTCATTGCAGAGGCGAGAGATGTAACTAACGGCTTCTGCGGGTCCCACCTCTCTGACCGTTTTCCATCGTCAACATTTTTGTATTCGTATTTATTTTCGTAATTTAGATTAATTTCTTCAATTGATAGCTCTTTGAGTAATTTTTGAACTTTTAATAAAAGCTCGAAGCGTACTTAGGTGACATGAAATTCGACAGACTGATTTTTATTTAATGCAAATGTGGATGTCGCATGAAAACAGAAGTTTTTTTGCTTCTACTGGGTGGAAAATGTTACAACGTCCATAAAATTTAGGAAGTTGACTGTAAAGAGGTACAAATGGAGGAAACACTGTAGTGTGTGATACGATGTATATAACTAGTACAGATGCATAATCAGACTCCTCCGCGGCCCATGGTCTGTTCTCCAGGTGGAAGCATCACAAGGACTGGTTGTGCATTGAACCAGGATGAGGAACTCTACGGCGAATCTCGCGTCCTTCCTGACATAGAGCACATATATGGCAGAAGAAATGAGTAGCCAAGTCACAAGCCGATTCACAATGTTCCCTTTGGAACTCATCTTCCACACAGTTTCTGCAGCAACCACAGGATCTGTTGAGTGCCTCACAGCTGCCCTGTTGACAATTCACTCATTTGATGACTAGGAGGATAATCAGCAAAAGCTATATCCAATGGCCAGTTAAATTGATATCATCATTGTGGACTAAATTAATATTACAAAACAACAACAACGTTAGTGAAGTACTTTCAACAACATTTATTCTACAGTGCAGCTCAGCAAGCTATAATATTTTTCAAAAGCAACAATACTAGATACTGTTAATTACGTTCAGCCTTTCATGATGCTTCCTTCATAATTATCTGATAATAAACATAAGAATTTAATTAACAAACTTTTGATTTATGGCTTTACTCTGAAAGCAAAATAACTTAAGAGCATAAGACAACAACAAAATGGCAATCAGAAAATATATAGCATAGAGCACGATCTAGTACTGATTTACTCGCATAACAAACAGATACTCTTGATTCAAAAAAATAAGACAACTAACATAAACATAAAGTAAATTAAAAAAATACAGAAGGACCATAATGGAGACTGCACTTGCCTCTAGATTATACATTTTGCGCATAACTGTTCGACTGCGGTAGGAAAACCAGGGTGCCAAACAATTCCATCCAAACAAGGAATTCCCCAAGAAGTACAACCCTGTATATGGCAAACAGTGATTTGCAAATGCATCAGGAGCAGCTTCTGCTCCAAGCCTCTCTGCATTGCTCCCATACAATACGCATGGAGCCACACTCCCAAGGAGACCTATTCATACATAAAAATGCATAAAATTCTGCTATCAGCCCCGCACAATAATGTTTAGAATTAAACAATCTACAAGTAAACAAATCCAATTCAGTTCCAAATCTGAAAGCGCGGAATACACATTACAATCAAGTCAAATTCCAATTTCCAGATCTTACAAGAGTCTTCAAATTAATATATAATTAAGGAATTCAATTGTTCAAAAATCAAACAAGAGACTTACAAACTTCAAGATCGCTGCTACAAAACTCATCGTTACGCCCCAAGCAAGAAAATATTCCCGAATCCCACTGCACGCGGCCAACCGGCTCACCAACGACGCCACCATCGGCATTCCAGCCACCAAATTGGCTAGGCACGGGTACTGACGAATTTTTCTCCACCGACGCGAATTCACAATCTTTGTCGGCCACAGTTTGTTGATTTTGGTTGGGCAAGAGCGGGTTGGATTCGTCGTGACGGAGGTCGTCGGTGCCATTTTGATTCGCGGATCGGAAGCGCGCGAATCGAGGAATGAGAAGAAATACACGAAAAGAAGTTGAGATGACAACGAGATTAGAAGAAACGACATCGTATTATAATTCAATAAACTGCACTGGACCTGCACCGGCTCTAAATTTGCTATTTAATTCGTTCAATAAATAGTTTAACAATTACGAAATTGAATAAATAATATTTATTGAAAATACTATCCAAGTTTCGTGCCAAACCGATTCAACGACCTTAATTAAAATTCTGAACCGACGGAATCGAACCAGAATTCCTTCTTCTCAAATCCAATTCGGGATCCGATAGCAACATCTTCATAACCCGACCCGGATCGACTTACACCTCTTCAGCAACACTCTTCCCGATTCTCCAGCTACTACATCACTACCTCGATTTTCACAAAGTTTCAAACTTTCTCGATCCCTTCTCGACTCTGCTGTCGAATCTCTCTGTTCAGCTCCATTCCCGATGTTGCATTGTCTTCCCGCACGTGCACTGTACTATTCATATTGTCAAAGTCTTCTTTCGAAGTTGATGGCGAGTTACAGAACCTCATCGTACTTACTGATGAAGCTGATCTGCATCTAGTCAGCAGCAACGCGTTCTTAGGTGGCGATTTAGATGAAGAACAATCCTCCGCCACTACATCCTCCATCAAACGAAGGCCGGAGTTCGGATTTAAGCTGAGCTTCCTCTCCCCTTTTCGACTACTTGATTTTCTTCGCGGTTGACTTCATGTTGACCTCCACAGGACACCCATTTTCTTACAAGTGAAATTCCCTGCCACGTCAGCTTCCGAAAGCGTTTGGAAAAGCAGAGGAACACGTTTTTCCACCGACATCGGAAAACAGGGGACTTTGAAACTCTGAAGTGGAAACGACGAGACGGCGTCGTTTTTCTAGACCTGACTTGTCCAATACAGGTGACTTTAGGTGAAGATGGTTCGGCTAGCGGCGTTTCAATAGCATCCGTGAGTCGTTGTCTTCGTCTGAAGATGAGTCTCGAACGTGACGTCTTTCTTCTACCGCTTTTGCTACCGAAGTTGGTTCTGAGAAACGTCGTTAAAGGAGGTGGAAATGTGTCTGATCGGGTCGGACTGGAGATGGGTTTCGGCTTGTTCATTTCGTAGTACTCCAGTTTGTAAAAAATGGAATCGGAATCGATTGACGAGAAATTAGAACAGAGCAGAGGAAGATGAAAGCTGTTTTGTGGTTTTATGGGACCCACTGGCGGATGAGAGATTTGAAGTTTGAGGTCTTATTCAGTTATTCCAGTGATTATGGTCACATATTAAGTGCATATTTAATTCGTGGTTATTTATGGAATGCTTATGATTTTTTATTTTTTTGTTATAGATACTTTTCCAAAAACTTATTTTAAGAGGACAAGTAAATTAAATTTATGTGAGATGGAAATATATCATTTTGATATTTGATTATTATTCATCTTATGTTTGATATTGATAACCGTTATCTTATTTTTATTGATGTCCCAAGTCTGTATTCTCAGAATGTAAATATCATTTCGAAGGGAAAGAAAAAGGATTTTTTTGGATAAAAATCAGCACAAAATTTGGAGACTATCAAAAAAATCTGCAATAATATATATGGGAAATTTTAGGAATTTTTTTGGTTAAAAATCAAGACCTGAGAACTCAATTGGCAAAAACAGCGACCGGAAATGAATTGTATACTTATTAGGTATAGAGATTAGATTCCAAGGCAGTCAAGTGGACCGTGCACTGCTACATGAGGCTTCCCAACCTTAACCCGTACAGCAGAGAACTTAGGAATTTTTCCATTTGAATTGAACCGGAACGGATCGAAGTAAAACCAAAGAAGTCAGGAAAAATGCAAAAAAATTTGGACCATTTCTCGATTTGTGCGTGTCATCCTTGCGCAGGGGCCATGCTAATCTTCTCTGTATCGTTCCAATTTTATCGGATGTCCCCGAAGGGACACTCATGTCATCCAAACCAGTTACATAAACTAGTTAAACATAAGCTGTCTGTTCGGTACGGGACTAAATGGTTAGCTGAACAAACAGCTTTCCGAAATTGGGCTGGTACATAAGCCCACAGTTTTAATTGGGCCGAAAGATACGCAGTTTTTTAACTTCACACTATTCTCTACTTGTAACTATAATAACTGTAAATAGTAACTAACTGTTGGACTGAAGGGTGTTGTAACTAAATCAGTTAATTCAGTTACACTTAGCAGTTTCATGCTTTCTAATATAAAGCCCCTCCATTTACTTTTCATTACTTTCATTCTTGGATTTCAGAACCTCAAAAGTTCTCTTTCAACTTTGTCGATGGATTATGCAGCAGCAGTACAGAAGAGAAACACATTACAGATGGAGCTTGATGAAATCAACAAACACCAATTCGACAAGAATTCCTGATTCTGCCGGAGCTTTTGGAAAAGGGTATGCACACATTCTTCTAACTTCGAAATTTCATTACTCAACTGTTGCTGATTTTCTTGTGATTCTCATTTTCTTGGTTTTCTTATGAATCAGAAATTAATCGGTTGAATGAAGATATTAATACCATATCCACGGGCTCGTCTGATAATAGATTTCCATTAGAAGGAGAGTCGTTGATGCGTAATATACCTACAGACTTTGGACTGTCTCGCGTAGAAGCAATGGAGAAATTTATACAGAATATAAACTCTGATCTGGAAAGGCTGCAGAAATTAAATTCTTCTTTTTCACTCACACTCGAGTTTTTCTAAAGAGGTTGGTCTATGAATTTTGGTTATACTTCATGATTTTTGTTGACCTGAACGCCGCATTTTGAGAAATCTTTTTTTCGACAGTGCTTGATCATACCGAAACATATCTAAAGAAACAGCGTCTACATCAGTTTACAGATTTTGGTCCTGATATTGTTCCTCATCCGAACCTTGTGATGATTACAAATCAGCAATAGAGATGAGAAACAGGTTACAGAAAGAGCTGGATTTAATCAAAAGCTTTGGAAGTACAAGTACAGTCAATTTCCCTTATTTGCTGAAATTTTTGCATGCTGGTAAGTCACATTTTTCTACCCTCCATTTTTTCGGTAATCCTTCCCCGCTGCTGATGTTCTTTTTTTAAAATCTTTGTTGATTATTGAATCAGAGGTTACTCGTTTGGATGAGGATATTTCTAAAGGTCTTTATGCTTTGGAAAATTTTAAGTTAGAGATTAGAGTTTCAGCAGAAGGAGCCTGGCAGTTATATCGCGTGCCAGCTGAGTATGGATTGTCTTGCACGGCAGATACAGAGAATTTTATACGAAAGCTGTATTCCGAACTTCAAAAACTATTCACTTTTCCAGATTTGCTACCTTTCTCATTCCAGTTCATTCACAGAGGTTTGTTCTAACTTTAATATTCTTGATTAATGTATCCTCATATTTTGAACTAAGTGAGAAATCGTTATATTTCCACAGTGATTGGTTATGCCGAAGTTTATCTGAAGGCAAAGCGTCCGTTTGAGAATGCTGTTTTTGGTCGTCAAGAAACTAGAGAAGTGAAGGGACACCCACTGCAGATGCCTCTAGGAACCTCAGTCACCAATGCTACAGATTTGGTGTGATTTACAATTCTTCTTATGCCAACTGCGCTACTGCAGTTGTTTCATTTCAGTTTCTTTCTTGACTTGTAAAAAAATACTCATTTCTTGCTCTTGTCGATAAATTTGTTTTGGTACTACAGTTGAATTCCTTTGGCTTTTAGCAATGAAACATACATTCCATCTTTCAAGAATTTGAAATTTTGCGATAAAACTGCAGCAAATGTTATGAAACACACAGTCACACACACGGCGCAGAAAATAATTTTGAACATGGCATTAACTTGAGTAGAAAGTCTTCTTTTCAAACTTTCTTCCTTCCCAAGCAACTTGGGTATTTCTGATCCTTGTTCTTCTATCCGCATTTGCAAGTTCCTTTGAATCTCTCCTATTATCAAAATCAATAAACACTTGTTTAAATATCCTCCTAACAGATAAATTGTATGAATTTTTTGGCATAAGGATATCACTTCTTTGTTTTTCTTGTAAATGCACATTTTTGAGTCCACACAATTCCACTTGTAACTAACTTCAACAGAAATGATGGTGTGTTGTAACCGAATCAGTTAATTCAGTTACACTTAGCTTCCTGCTTTCAGTTATAAAATCTCAAACAATAACCAGCTGCATTTACTTTTCATCATTTTCATTCTTTGATTTCTGAACCTCAAGATTTCACTCTCGACGACGTCAATGGATTACGAAAATAAGAGAGAAGGAACACATTAGAGATGGACCATCATGAAATCAACAAACACCCAATTCGACAAGATCTCCTGATTCTGCCAAAGCTTTTGGATATGGGTATATGTCACACATTCTTCTTCTACCTTCCAAATTTCAGTATTCACTAGCTGCTGATGTTCTTGTGTTTTTCATTTTCTTGGCTTTCTTATGAATCAGAAATTAATCGTTTAAATGAGGATATTTGTACCACCATTCTGTCGATGGATCTCTCAATGGACCCGGATAATCTTAAATTTCCAGCAGAAGGAAAGTTGTTGATGCGTAGCATACCGAATGAGTTTGGATTGTCTTGCGTAAAGCAACCGAGAAATTTATACAAGATATAAACTCTGATCTTGAAAGGCTGCAGACAATGAATTCGCCATATTTTTTCATATTGGAGTTTTTCGATAGAGGTTTGTTTATAGCTTTGGGTTATACTTCAACATTCTTGATAAACTAATCTCCACATTTTGAGAAATTTTTTGTTTTCGACAGTTCTTGATCATACAGAAGTATTTCTACAGAAACAGCGTCTACATGAGTTTGCAGTTTTTGGTCCTAAGGATGGTCAGAAAGTTGAGATGGATTACGACACAGCATTAGCGAAGAGAGACAGGTTACAGAATGAGCTGAATTTAATCAAAACCAAAAGTGAGAGTGCTGTCAATCTCCCTTACTTACTGAAATTTTTTGATGCCGGTATGTCATATATTTCTCCTTATTTTCTGAAATTTCGATAATCCTCCGCAAATACTGATGTTCTTCTTTTAAATGAATCAGAGGTTACTCGTTTGAATGATGATATTGCTATTGGTATTCTGTCTATGAAAAAATCTAAGGATGAGATTAAAGTTCCAGCAGAAGGAGCCTTACTCTTATATAGCGTGCCAGATGAGTATGGATTATCTAACACAGCAGAAATAGAGAAGTTTAGACGAAAGCTGTATACTGAACTTGGAAGGCTATTGACTTTTCCAGCACCGATACCTCTCGCAGTCCAGTTCATGCACAAATGTTTGTTTCTGACTTTTACATTCTTGATTAAAGTTTCTTCATTTTTAGAACTAAGTGAGAAATTTTTTATTTTCCACAGTGATTGGTTATGCCGATATATATCTGGCGGAAAAGCGTCCATTTGAGAATGCAGTTTTTGGTCATGATAATGATCAAAAAGCTTACAAGTGAATGGAGTAGGGACTCCCTCTGCAGGTGCCTCTAGGAAGCTCACTCACCGCTGCTACAGTAGATTTTTGCGATAAACACTGCACTACTGAAAACCCCGCTTGTTGGGCTCAGATTTACTTTTTCAGTTAAACAAATTGTTTCATTTCAGTTTCTTTCTTGACTTGTAACAAATACTCATTTCTTGCGCTTGTCGATAAATTTGTTTTGGTACTATAGTTGAGTCCCTTGTCGGTTTTTAGCAATTAAACCTCGCGCATTCCTTTCAGAAATTCGAAATTTGGCAATAAAACAGCAGCAGCTGTTAAGAAACACACACGGCGCAGTAAATAATTTTGAACTTGGCATTAACTTGAGAAGGAAGTCTTCTTTTCAAATATTCTTCCTTCCCAAGCAACTTCAGTTTGCTTTATAGTTTATTGATTTTGAAGTGAAACCATTAACTTCCTGCCTCAAAAAACTCATTAGAGTCTGCACACGCCATCGATCTTCATACCTCAAATTATTCAGTGATGGTCGATACTATTTTCTCGATCGTTATCCAATTTTATTTTTTCAGTAAATGATGGAATCATTTGTTTGTTTCATTCACTTTTTGCACAATTAGTTTCAACTCCTGCAACTTGGTTAAGCATCACAGAGCTTATTGTAACTAATTATTGTAACTAACTTAATAGAATTGGAGGTTTGAAGTAACAGAATCAGTTAATTCAGTTACAATCAGAATTCCACATTGTAACAGACTGCATGTATAAAACCAGCAAATCAATCTTCCAATTATTTTTCATCATTCACCTTCTTTGAATTTTGCAACTAGAGATTAAAGATTCAACTGCATCATCAATGGATATCGAAGCAGCGAAGGAGCATACGCGCAGGTTAAAGTACGAAGCGGAAGAAGTAGAAAATCATGCACATTTTATGAATCTCGAATATTTGCTGATACTTCTTGAATCTGGTATGTCACATTCTCAATTTCATTCATTCCAGCTTGCTGCTTCTGTTGTTCTTGTCTTTTTAAACTTTCTTTTGAATAATTGAATCAGAGATTCGCCGCTTGGATGACGATATTGCTACAGCTAGTGCATCTTTAGCAGACCCTACAAAAGAGGCTGAGATCAAAATACCATTAGAAGGAAACTTGATGTTGTCTAACGTGCCAGATGAGTTCGGATTGCGTTTCAAAAAAGACACAAAGGAGTTTATTAAAGATCTGAATTTTCAGCTTGATAGCCTAATGGCTTCACCTATGCCATTTCCTCTAACAGAACAGTTCATTCGAAGAGGTTTGTTTCCGATTTTGACATTCTTTATGAGTTTATCTTTATACTATTTTCACTTCTTTGAGAAGTCTTTTTCTTATTATCGCAGTGATCGGTCATGCGGAAAATTATTATCAGACTCAGCTTCAAGGCTCATCTTTTGGTCCTGGTAATATCTGAAGACCCATCCGCAAGGATGCGCACATTTCTGAAACACGGATGATTTTTGCTAGAATTTGTGAATAATCGCGCTGCAGATTCAATGAAACTTGCAGTCTTTTCCAGTTAGTCCAAAGTGAAGAACCAAAATCAAGAATTAAAATGAACATTTTTAGTAGTCTGATTCTGATCAAAATAGTTTTTAAGCATTTTAGCTTCTTATTCGATTCGTTACGATGCTCATTTCCTTGCGTGTTCTTCAATAATATTGCTTCAGTATTTTAGTTGAAATCAGTTGCTGGTTAAGTTTAGTTTTTTGCATCTTTGAGTCTCATTTCAGTATTCATTTGTTGAGGCAGAGTAAGTTAGTTAATTCAGTTACACTTGTTTTGTTTCAGTTTTCAAAATTTGAATTATACTTATAAACAATCGATTTTTCCGGCTTTTTTAATAAAACAACGTCGTTTTGACTCGTATAAAGTACATAGCATTTTAAAGAACACATAACAACACGTCAACACGATGAGGGTCGACTTGCCAGTCAACGGATGACTAGCAGTTGCGTTTAACGGCAGTTGAGAACATCAGCTTTCTCATTGTAAGTTGTTCCAATTAACCCAATGAAGCAATTTTTCATGTGACACGTGCAAAAATGTTTACGCACACGGTCGTTACGTGTCTCTATAACCCTAATTCAATTTCATGACGATGCATGCACACTAGAATGGTTTATAAAAGTGCAAAAACCAAACAAAGGTTTGCATCCTTGTAACTCCCCCTCTTTCAGTACTCTTTAGTTAAGTATCATCAGTAGTTGTCAAAATGGGTAGTGCAACGTTTGTTGAAGTGATACTTGCGATACTGCTGCCTCCTGTAGGAGTCTTCCTCCGATTTGGTCTTGGGGTATTTTACTTTAATATCTAGCAGTCATTCATCGATCTGTTAATAAATGTCCGCAGGTCAAACCTCAAATACTATGAAAATAACTAATGAAGTACTGATTAAATTGGTTATTTTTGTGCAGGTGGAGTTTTGGATATGCCTGTTGCTGACAATACTTGGGTATCTTCCAGGGATCATATATGCTTTATACATTCTACTTGCCTAGTTAATTAATACGTATTCATCGAATCATCGTCGTCTATTTCTTGTTTTTCGGGTCATTTCTCTTCGCGCAAAATATATGTTTGGTAAAAACTTGTTCTCCTTTCGTATCAGTATAATAAGACCTTTTGTGTATAGTCTGTAGAATGTCTAACTTTTACAACTGAAATCAAACATATATTCTCAGAACATGTAGAAGAAATAAGTCCTTTGAAAAATTTAGACATGTTTTATTAGTGGATATCATTCTGTCAGTAGTAACCAGGAGTTACAAGGGATCAGATAAATTGAAATGGAATAGTCTTACTTATCTAACTTCTATAAGATTGAATAAAAGTTTCGATGTCCGAATGAGGATCGTTGGAAGTGTGATCTTCGTCCGAAGGATCATGTAAATTTGGATATTTCTGATGCTTGTCAAACATCATTTTTAGCTGTCTTCCTTGTTCTTCTATCCGCATTTGCAAGTTCCTCTGAATCTGTCGGATTATCAAAATCAATAAACACTTGTAAATTTTTTCTCTTAACAGATAAATTTTTATGAAACCATTTGGAATTAGGATATCACCTCTAACTGTTCATGAAGGGATTTCTGGACGTCGAGTTGCAGTTGTAGAGCTTCTTTGATTTGTAACCCACTGCATTAAAAACAAGTCCCAAAGTGCTCATTTCACTACATTTTTAGACCCAAAAAATGACAGAAGAAAAATGCACTTAGAATGTCTTACGTTTTCATGTCGAGTTGAGCTGTTTCAAACATGCTACTTTGTTTATATATCCCTAAACCAAAATCTGGTCAGTATATTTAACCAAAGTTGGTTCCACAACATTCTGTTAACTTTTGTTGAAAATGTCTGCAAGTACTAAAAAATACCTTCAGCAGCATCCGGCACGTATTTTGCTGTTCTGTACTTCTGAAATACGAAACAGAACTAATAAGTTCTCCTTCTCGATTTCATACCGAAAAAATTCAGATATAATCTTGAGAACTGAAAAAAAGTACTTAATCACCTGCAGATGACTTTTGACATGGAATATTGTTAATCCTTCAGAATCCATAAGCTTGAGAATTGCTTTTGGTGTGGCTTCTGGAATATAAGATTAACCAACCCAAGTTGTAAAAAAACTTCCTTACCAAAAATCGACGAAAGTATGAAATATGCCAAAAAATGTACTTACTGTCAGGACCTCCTAAACATTTCACGCATTTGACGAACTTTTCATGTAAATCTTGTGTCCATCTAATACGCGTCCTGCTTGATGAAGTTGATCCAAGAGTATACTTACTGGGAGTATGAGAGGAAAGAGATGAAGAAGTTTCGATATGTTGGTTGAGACCGTCCGGTTGAGAGAAATGTAACAAGTTATTGGTGACAGAGTCAGGTTGACAAAACTGATATGCAAAGTCGAAAAAATTAATTTAAGAACTTATAAATTTGATGAAAAAGTTAAAGAAATGTAGAGGATTCAGATACCTTATTATCAAGAATTCCTTGGAAAGTAGCGGAAATACTTGCGGCAAGAGCAGAATTTGGAATATGGTCTTCTGAGGACGGACTAGTACAAACAGACTTGTCGGAAAAATTGTGATATTGATTGGTGGAGAGCAAATGAGGCTGGACAACTGACTGCAAGGTGTTCTTGAGCTGTGAGTTGGTTTGGGCACCGCTCGAATCTAATGGAAAACTGATCCCAAAGGACTGATTCTGATCAAGTGGTGACTGAGGGAAGCCAGCCATGAAACGTTCGGTTGCATAAAAGGCAGATGATGGAGACTCAAATCTGCTAAAAATATCTGCAGAATTTTTATTAGACCTCGAGTAAATTTCTGATTGCATATCTTCTAATCCAGCTTCTCCTACGCCGTGCCAAGTTGAATCAGGTTGAGATATCGATCGAGAAGAAAAGTTTGCAAAATCAAAACTACAACCACTGGACATCGAACCTTGGTTTAGTTTGATTCTCTCAAGACCATTGTTTTCATGAGTATTCATTGATTAACCACAAAAGCAAAACACACACACACGAAAAATTATTTCTCGCGAAGAAACTGATAAGGACTAGAACTTTCACTCAAATACTATTTATTCTGCATCATCGGCGTAAGAAATGTGAAAGAAACATCAGATGCAAACTGCGCGCAAATAGAATGATTTAGAAAAAATGAATCAGGTAAGGGGATGAAGCGAATAATATACGAAATGAGGGACATTGAAGTACTCTAAAATATTCCTACGATGGATAGATATGAACAATAGACTTATTGAAAATTTGACAAAACCAATGTTATCCTGCTCATAAAAAACTACAGAAAGACAGATCAGAAATTAAATACTTCTTGATGTCAATAAAGGAAGATGTCTCGATTTCTGTCGTGTAGAAATTCTGGGAATAATATTATTGGAGCATCGTTGTCAGGCCGGAAAATGTAAAAATGAACTGATACTTGGCATAAATGCAACACTAATGGATATCAATATAATGCATGATGATTATTCTTCTGGTTTCTTGTATATGCTGGTTGATGTGGATTTGCAAATTATATTGCTAGTGGGTATCTGAAAAATACCTGAGTTATTAAAATCCATGAAGAAGACTTTTTTTCGATGGAGAGAAATTTGGTTGGACGCCACGAACACGCATAGTTTTGAAATATTTAAGAAGACTTTTTTCTGTTTAAAAGGAAGCTGTGGAAATAGTTGCAATATGAGTTGGAAAAGGTCATGTTTTGCAGCAGGAAATCGTAAACAGATCTTTGTTAGTAACAAGTCTTGGTAAAGCCTTTGGCATATCTTATATTTTTCAAATGACAGATGCAACATGAGTTTGGAAAAATTGTTTTATACAAAAGAATGCTTATAATAACTTATTTTATATGATTCACATGTTAATTTGAATTTATTAACAAGGGTTTTCTGACAATTTGATTTGATTATCCGGGTAAGTAAGTTAGTTTCTGCCTTTTGAATGCAAAATCATGAAAGGACACGTGGGGAAATATTTCTAAAAATGGGACATTTTAAGTTGGTCAGATGTGAACATTGTACCTAGGAATCTATAAGAAGAATTGTTCTGGTGTACCTTTTGGTTGTATGTATGTCCTTTGAGGATGTCAACAGACATAATGCAGCATGATCGATTCATCTCGTAGCTGAGTTTCCAGCTGCTAAACTGAGTTTTCTATTAAAGCATTGTAGCATTTCTAATGAGGGAAAATGGAGTTTAGCAAGTGCAACTGTGCAAGTTGATGTATTTTAGTTAGTTTGAGTCGGTCAGTCATCAAGTCATTTTTTAGGAGGCTAATTTACATGTCGACAAGAGACATTTATACTTGGAAAGGATGCCATTGACATCTCGCAAACGTTTCCTTTGCTTTGCTACTGTCAAAGAAGAATTTAATAACATTAAATATGCTAACTGATGTGCAAATGGAATTTCAGATGTAACATTATTGATGTTCATGTATGTTAGTTGTCATCTAATGATTCAATCAATGAGTGATTCATCATGATCCAAATGCAAAAGTATTCCTCAAAGAATCATATGGATCTGCATTTCAGGTGGCTCCTAATCCAAGAAGAATTCTACATGCAGTACTGGTCTGTGTGTATTAGAGATTGATGTAAATGTGTTGATAGTTCTAAACTGAGGAAACAGATTACTCAGACCATGAAGTATGTTATCAGAACCAAAGCAATCATATCAGCAGCAAGCCTGAATGGTATATGTATATGTGTCTCAACAAACCTCTTAGTTTCTGCTATGACTCACTATTCATTTTCTCATGCTAAGCTCTGTAACTTTAGAGATGACTCCAAAAACTCTCAGGTTGAAGTAAGAGACTGATTGTTCATGCATGAGACTCAGAGGGAGCAACCCAGAACTTGACCTTCTTGTCCACACTGGCTGTTGCCAGAACCATTGATTGCTTGTCACCTGGAAAGTAAGTAAAAGATGAGCAATGTATAAAGACACAAACACCCTAAAGAAGCTACCTGTAACTCCATGATTATTTACAATCCAATGTGTTCCTATCTATATGAGAGATACAGACAAGATAGTCAAGATTGACACTTGGTTAATGCTTAAGCTAATTGAAAAGATGTTTTTATCACTTAGCATTTACATTTGCTGCAGGTTGCTTGATTAAAAGAAAATAAGGTAACAGAATGTTGTGGAGTCGGAATAAACAGGTACAGTGCAACTGTCTCACTACAACAATTAGACGACATTATGTATTATTTACCAAATTGACTCTCAACATAAATACACAACTGAATTAAGTAACCGCGAAAATTTCAAATGGAAGCAAAATATTGTTGCGTTTCGAGAGAACAACTTACCAACTTGAATCGGACTAGGTGCCCACGCAATAGCAGTAATGTCCCCTGCACAAACATAAATATAAAGTATTAGTTGCAAATCAACACTGTAGCAACTACGATTTACAAATACAAACAGAATTTTAAGTTGTTGGTATGATAAATGAAAGAGCTAAGACATACCATCATGAGCTTTATCAGCTGTATCCAGTATCTTTCCAGATTCAACGCTAAGCCATTGCAAAGTTGATGCATGTGTGACTGCTAAAATATATTCCATCAGGAGAGATGCTAAGCCGGTCATATGTCAACGGAGTTCCACTTGCATCAAGGAGTGGAATGGGGAAAACCTTCAGTGTCTTGGGGTCCTCATCAAGATGATACCGGACTTAATGGAAAAAAGAGTGATGACATAATTAGAATCACATTTATGTTACACTAGTAATCATCTCAAAGTGGTACTTGTCAGTTACCATAACTCATTCTTTCAAATCTAGAGTGAGACAATACTGATAAAACGATCTCAACTTGTACATTTTAAAGCAGCTAAAAACTGGCTTTCTTTGTATTCAAGCCATAAAGTATATACACTACAGTAAATAAAATACACACCATTAATATTCCATATTCTTATGGTGCCATCCTTGGAAGCCGTGATAATTTTTTCTGAATCTGGAGCAAAGGTTAACCATGTTACTGCACTCTGTAGGCAATAGTTAAAAACATGATTAGATAAATTTGTAAAAGAATATACAAATAGCAGATTTCACCCTGTTCTTGAAGGGGCAATCTAAAATACCAAAATCTATAATCCAAAACATTCAAAGAGGTAGGTAACCTTGTGTCCCTTCAACTGCATAACTCTTGAAACTTCCTTGACTGAGCCATCCTTCGAATAGACAAGTTCCCATACCTATATATACAAATTTATTATACAACATAAGCTCAATAAATCAATGTTTAAGGATTACTTCCTCAGATTTGAACTTTGAGTTACACATTAAAATGCATGTTCAATTTTGCCTGCACCAAAATACATAAGTGATAAATTACTTTTTACAAATAAATCTTAGTTAAATGAAATAGTGCCATGGTCAGCTATTTATTTAAACAACCATCCCATGAATCATTTCACATGGGCCTTATTTATTCGTTTAGTAAACAAAAAGAAAGGAAGTCATACCTTGACATCTGCAGTAAATGCTGCTGCCGCAATAAATCTTCCATTAGGTGAGATTGTAGCCATGTTATTTTTTAGCTGATTGGTATCTACGTTCCCCAGATTCTTTCCGGTTCTTGCATGCCAGAGTTTTATATCCGTCCCTGTGAGATAATGACACAGATTTGAAAGGTTCATCCCACCAGAAATTACTCGATTCATATGCAGAGTTGTCGATGAATAACAATTAACAATTAACAATAAGCCAACTGACACCATTTCTTCACGAAAAAGAGAGTCAAGCAAGACCTTCAGAGCAGGAGACGATAATTGCACTTCCATCAGCTGTTCCATAAGTGGCAGTTGTTCCAACTAAGGTCAGTACATTTTTTGCATCATGAGCTTTGTGCTGTTCCCACTTTATTTCAGGAACAGGTAGCTTGGACTGCGGACCAGCATCTGGTTTATCTTCCCCGTACATGTACAATGAACACCCAGAAAGAGCGTGGCACGCCACGACCAAGGAAGATGCATCATCAGCAAATGATATTCCAGCTGGTTGAGCACCAGCGGGTAGATTAATTTTAAAAAACCTGAAAAATAGCTTATGAATATGAGAATGAATAAAATATATTGTGATAGTGATTATATCTACTAAATGTAAAGACGGTTCCTAATAGCAGATAATTTAAAGCCACAATTAAATTCCAATTATACCCTTCCCTTTATTAAGAAAATGTATACAAATAATTGTGCATGTTAAAACTTGCATTCAACAACTAATCAATATAACTGGGAAGGCAGAAAAAATTAGTATCTGAGTTCATACTTAAAGCTTTTACTCGTGGCATCAACCAGCTTGAATATCCTAACTACTCCATCTGCACAAGCTGTTTAAACATAAAAGCATCCAGTTAAAACATCTTTCACATCGCTTCCAGCAACAAAAAATAGACATACTATAATAGTCAAAGAAGATAAATGAATAGTGCCATCACTGTAAGCTATCGCTACTTGAGGCACCAAGACAATGTTCAGAACAGATGAAGAGTAACTCAAACAGGGAAATAATGATCCCACCGCTGTCTTTATGACAAAATGATGTGGATTTTGAAGTGGCCAGATTTAGAAACAGTAATAATGAACGATGAAAAGCTGGAATTCAAACCAAGGATGAGACTCACCATAAATTTTACCAAATCGGCCAGTAAGTAGTTAGTAACCATAAATGACTTAGCTTTTTTTATTAATAACAGCAAGGTAAGCAACACCTGTGATCTCTAGGAATAATGAGCATTTATTAACTCAAATGGTATGTTTCTAAAACGGATGGTATAAAACTATTTGCAATGCAGAGTAGGCAGGACTAATGATACTCATTGCCAAAGTAGATGAAACAAAGAGCCAATATTCAAAAATGTGAAATACAGACGTGAAACAAAAACATTGAAGCCACTAAAGGTCTACATATGACGTTCTGCATGGTAAAGGAATGAACATGGACAAACAACATAACTAAAAACAATGAACATTCAAAAGCCAACAATTCGAGAGCAGTCAACTGGTCGGGTATTTCCAAAAGCTGCCCCATAAAGGGAAGTCAGTAATTACTAAAATCACAATAGGAAACTTATCAGGGACGTGATGCTCT
Source organism: Sedum album (assembly GCA_006409495.1). Lineage (NCBI taxonomy): Eukaryota > Viridiplantae > Streptophyta > Magnoliopsida > Saxifragales > Crassulaceae > Sedum > Sedum album. Next base: position 38,303 of record QZGG01000105.1, read on the forward strand.
TGTAACTGATCTGAAAACTTCTGAATTCGTCAAAATTCCTATTTTTAAACTAGATAAGTATCACCAACAGGTAAGTAATTGAAAATTTCCAAACTTAATCCAACACCCTAATATTCCAATATGATTAACCACATAATTTATTAAACTAAAAGCATTAAATTCATTATCACCTGTTGCCAGAGTCTTGCCGTCAGATGAAAAACACAGTCCAGCAACTGTATCACTGTGTCCCTTAAGTGTGTTCACATCCAACGGATGGTGCTTCTTATTTTGATCCTAATCAACACATCATCATAACCACATTAATTAACAATTAATCAAAACTTCAAATCAACTGAACTAAACAAAAAACCTAAATTTGGAAAAAAAATTACAGAAAAATGAAACCTTATCGGCAGCGTGATGAGATGACTTAGAGTGAGACTTCCTGTTATGCTGATTAGACGATTTACTTGTTTTCTGATTGGACAAAATTTCGGGAGGCGAGACTGATAGGACTTCAGATCGTCGTTTGCGGATGTAGTTATTGAAGAAAAGCACAGCGACGATAGCTCCGAGGAAGAGCGAAAGCAGCACGATCGGAAGGGAAGAATCCATATTGATTTTAGGGTTTATGATTTTTCAGATTCCGATTGGGAATTTTCTCCAGCGATGGAAAATGGCGCGTGAGATCGGAAGTGCGTGCTCACGTTGACGTTGACTGTGCTTGTTTCGTGGGCTCTGTTTCATTGGGCCGGCCTGTGTTCATCCAAAATCACACCCTCTGTCATGCATCCAAAGTCCAAACTAAAATGTCTATACAATTTGTATTATAAGTCACACGATCTATTTCGGCAGACGTTAAAGTAGTAAATTTAAAAATAAATATTTTTCAGATAATTTTTGATAGTAAATTACGCGGTATTATTTAAACAATTTTAATTGGCCGTGAAATATTGTTCGCAATACTGAATCTCATTTATGTTTCGTTTGTGTTACACCATCTTTAATGATTTTGTGCACAAAATATATTTTGCTTTAACAGTTTCTGTTTTCTTTTTTGTTAAGTGGTGTCATCAACCTTACCTGCTCTTCCTTGTACATGTTCTGTAACACACAATGTTTGCCTGATCTCCATTTCATCATTTGCATGATTTAACTACAAATTGGTCTAAGCAAGAACACTCCAACTTTTGGCATAAGCTGATATCTCCTTAAACAGCAATGCCAGTCTGTCCATGAAGCAGAAATATGTTTCATCGGTCAGCCTTGCATCACATTTACTCACAAGTGCCCACAGTATTTGATTTCATCAAGCTTGATCTGATCGGATTGGCACGTTGGAAACTACAAAAAGAGATTATAAAACAATGTTGGAAATGAGATTTTGAAACTTTTGGTATTGCTTTATGGCACTCTTGTTGAAAGCACAGCTAAAGTTAAAAACCTTCCCCACCAATCCACCATTGTCGATAGCTAAGTAAAAAGATTTATATCTCGATACTTCCTTTGTCTCATTGCGAAAAATTTGCGACAAACAAAATCACATATCTCGTTCGTTGTCTTCGAGTACCTTTTACAAAAAAGAAGCAAAAAATCTCCGGATTAGATATATTCTGGTGACAATTTGTTTGACTTCAGATACCTAAGGGTTCAAGGAAGTTGTTAAAAAACTTCTTTAATTTTACCTGACCCGAATTTCGATTGATTTGACAATTATTTATTGATTAGCTTTCTGTCATTGTTGTTATCTAAGGAAGTTTCATTGTAAAGGAGGTTGAAAGTTGATCATATCTACTTGGAGGTTATAGCTATAGACCTGCTCAAGTCTCGAAATCGTGATACTTCCAAACTAATAAGCAGAGGGTATTCACTTTCCCTGTGGCCGCTAACTTTATGCCTACGCGTCGAGGTTATCAGGATCGACTTGAGCTCCTAGAAGATACATTTTTGTAATTTTAAGGTCACTGTCAGTAGATATTTCTTGAGTTCATTGTGATAATGAATATAATGCTTGCTTTTGTGATCAAATGGTGAGCTGTAGCTTGGTAAAGTCGGTATCGTGTTTAGGAGAACTCTACGCAACGAACTGATTCAAACGGAAATTAGTCGTCATATGCCAAACCTTGGAAGTAAGTAGAACTTGCTACCTATGAATTTATGACATGTTTGTTTTTTTAAGACTTAGTCAGGTGTTTTTTTATTTTTCATAGGATCTAAAATTAGCTGATGTACTGTTTTTTTAGCTGCTGTAACCTGTAGCAGATTTTATACAAAGAGAATGCACTAAGAAACAAAGTGTTTGAATTTTAAACATTATTGGTTAAGAATTAAGATTCAGCTCCGTGCGGATTATCTGCTGGAGTGTTAGGGAACTTCCACCACCGACGGTGAGGATTTTACTAAAGTCGCCGTATCTTGAAAAAGGCGTAGTTTCAGGTTATATTTTTATCTTGAGTTCCACAATACTGTTTTTACTAAATCAGTTCAATAAATTTGTGATGATGATAAAATGCAGATATCTGTATAAAAGAAACTAATTTACAGGATGTGTAAAAATGCACTGTTTCAGTGGTTGCAGGTACTGCCCGAGGTCCCGACCTAGTAGTTATGCAGATGTACTATACCGCGTATGTTTAACAGCGCATCCGGACGTATCCCTGCAGCAAAAAAAGCATACATTTTTCGACAAATAAAAAACTGAAAATAAAGATTTTTTGTAGCTAGAAGCACAGATTTCAAACATGTTCCAATTGTTGGGAATGATTAACTTTAACTTTAACTTCAACCACCCACACAAACTAGGCAAAAGTCATATTCTTGCAAAGTAGCCAATTTGTACCATATGGTAATCACAAGGTCTTTATAAACCCATTTGCTTAATAACCAGAAACATGAACTCAAGAAGGTGTTTTCCTCTCAAAAAACGATCTCACACTTTTCAAATGAAACCATCATTTTACTCGACTTGGGGATCGATGAGGCTTAAGGACATACTTCAGACACTCGTAGTCTCACATATCCGCCGTGCTTCCCATTCCATTTCAAAAATGAAGCTCATTTTTGCAGATATCAAGGAGTTATTTCTCCTTGGCCATGTTACTCATCGACATGTCAAGAAAATTAACAAAAGAATGCGTAAGATCAATCTACATGGGTCATTTCGGTTGCATTATAACTGGTGCAGCAGCTCTTCTTCACATGTTGCGCCGGAGCCTCCATTAGATGGGTATTACCAAAGTGGTGAAAATCAGTGGAGTTTTGAAGGAAATGGTTTTCAAGTGGTGAAAGATCCATCTGAGCTGTCAGGGTACTTAAACTGGCTTGAAGAAACGCCGGAAGCAGATGAGGCGAATGAGATTGATAAGCTTGCAGATCTTTTCATAGCAAATTGTCATGAGAATTTTTTGTTGGAGAAACAAGAGTCTTATAGAATGTTTCAAGAAATGATGGCTAGGAGCATCTGAAGGCATGAAGGTTTTATTTGTTTTTTCACATGTTCGAAAAAATTATTAGAGGTAAGTATCTTCTAGTTCAAACTGTGTGTCAATACTTATCGGAATCTTTGATCATAGAACTGAACTTCACTTGAATCGATGAATTTAACGAGCAAGAAATCGAAGAAAATGATATTAGTCTAATAGAGAGCTACTCTGCCACTCCTTGTAGATTCCAGCCAAGAGTATATTTCTCTTTTCATCTTTGAAGTTTTATGAATAGGGAATGGTCTTCTGTTTCCATCAATCATACCAGAATCGAAGAAGCAATCGGATATAGATATACACGATTTTCTTCGACTGGCCATGGTTTTTGTCTAATATAACACTTTTTTCAAGATGATTTTTTGATGATCAGTTTTAGAGGTAAAAAGTGGAAGAAACTATTATTTCAAAAGAAATTATCTTCTGCTTTTAATTTTTGAAAAGTTTTTCTTGATAAAAAGTATCGACTTTCGAGGACTAAAGGAATCGCGAAAACTCTAGTTACAAATGTTTACTCATGTTGGTATTTGGAGGCATTTCGTGCAATACTGTCTGATTTCAGATTTCAGCTAGTTCTAGTGTTTCACTAGTCAGTTCTAGTCTGTTTCTCTGATCTTCAGTATCTTGATAATCATACATTTCCAAAAGTCCTTATCACATTTTTTCGCTCTTATCAAAGTATTCGAGAAAAGTATCGTTTGGACATTTTCATCCTCGGCCATCGATCTCTCTTCACGAAACAACTGTAACATTGTTTAACAGAACAGAATTTTTGTAACAAAAAGTTCCAGCAGCCACATTGACAATTTACAGAAACCATTTACAAAGAAAACTCTTTGATCACTGCTACTAACAAAATCTTAGAAACAAGAACTGTCTAAATTTTGATAGAAAACAGTAAAGGTTGTGACACATACCTAAAGGCTAATGGCATATGGAACATTTGTTCTGAATGGGATTAAATCTGGTAGGTGGAGCCTTCCTCAAACTTTGCTCCACTGTTTTCTTTAGTTGTTCATTTTCTTGATTCGACTTGGACGCTTTTTCCTTTGAAACTGACAAAGCTCTTCTCGGTAACATGATGTTGTGCATTTCTTCTGCAATAGAACTCATCGAGAAGAGTTGTATAATAAGCAAACAAGCAATGAAAAGAGATCTGAACCTGCAACTGAGCATTGTTTTTAGTAGAAAGTGGAGATGAGTGATCTTGGATCTACTTTGACACCTTATTTGGTGTGGTTTTAAGGGTTAACTAGTAGATACATGTGTTTTCTCATTCACATGGTTTTAAGTGTTTATTTAAACTTGGATGAGATCCATGCAATGCTGGCATTGACTCATCTGATAGTGCTCAATTCTGAATATTTGTCATGAAGTTTTATATAAATCGACACAGAGTGGTCAGAAATATATGCTTAGAACTCAAGACTCAAAGTATTGAATTATAATAAGTTTTTTAGATATGAAATTCAAGGAAAGATGAGACTTGTGTACTGATAGACTTCCATTGCACAACTAGAAAATGCTAATAGTAGACAACACAGTTACAAAATAGAGGCTAAAACCATTGAAAACTGCCTGCAAGAGAGCCTTTAACTACTTATAATGTGGTCCGCAACTCAGCAGCACCATGAGCGAAGTGGCATCTATCACCAAATGTGCAGGATCCTTTGCCAAAGTTTTCACAGAGCTTGGTTTTGTAGTTGTTAGACGGAGGAGGTGGAGGGCCGCGGGATTTGGGTGCCCCGCTCATTGGGCTGACGTTCACAATCAGCTCTCGAACCATGGCGCTAGCTTGACTGATTTGTTCAAAAGAGCCTTCTAATTCAATGTTGCGCAGATTTGGGTCTGTTTCATGATCCCTGATTGAGAGTTTTACACCTGTCTGGCGACATATCTGCTTTGAGTTCACTCCACCTTTTCCTATGATAGGACCAGCAAGAGATGCATCCACACTGATTTTAGTGGTTGCACTGGCGCCAAAGCCTGATGGGGGAGGCGGGAAAGACTGATCCATCATGCGGCCACCACGGCCTGGCATTGGCCCCATACCATGGTGATCATCAAATGATGGGGCAACTGGCTTCCCAATTTCCCACTCGCCGTGGGCAAAGTGGCATTTGTCCCCAAACTTGCATCCTTCCGCAGAGTTGAACTTGTTACAGAGGCGTGATTTAATTGCAGCTGGACCAGAGCCATTCTTCATTAGTGGAGGGGGAACCATCCCACGTGGGGATGCAACAGCCGCTGGTCCCATGTTAGACATCTGAGCTATAGCACTGTAGCCTCCAGGAACATAGTGAGCAAAATGACAACCCTCGCCAAATGGACAGCCAGTAGTACTGCAAATTATAAAAACACATCAGATATATATTGAGTGGCATCCTTGCATTAAAACAACTAGGCTTAGTCAAATGGCACAGCTGGTTGCAAAGGTAATAACTAAGGCCATATAGTTTTATAACTTTTATTATAGGGGATACACATTTTCCTTGTCAGCAATTACTCGCATTATCGAAAGTATTTGAATGTAACCTGCAAAGAGTTTAAAGCCCCATTTTCAACAAAATTGCATTAACTAAAAATTCAATGAACGCGCTGTCAAGTTTGCTTGAAAACAAACCATTTTTCTAGCAAATTGTGCAATCAATAACAAGCTGGAGACATAACTTAGCACAATTCTAAGCTTCTAACATATTATCTTTCAAATAAAGCTCATGGACTACAATCCCCAACATAATACGTTTGAAGATACTTGGGGGTGGTTATATACCATCCAGAAACACTAAACAAATAACTGCATCGACAAAATCTTACTTCGCAACGAAACAAAAATCAAATTATAAAATAAGTAAACTATCTTTGCAATTTAGATGCAATCTTTCCAATGAGTCACTTAAGTGACTCAGCCGTCCAATATATTCTGAAAATGAAGTGTGCCTGCATATAGTGACTCTACATTCACGGTAAAGTTATTACTTTCAAACACAAATATTACATTAATTCAATTAAAGTTGCAAAATTACCATTACCATTACCATTTCTGTATCATCTTCATATAAACTGAGCCAAGTGAAGATTAGTTAAGCTTCAAGTTAAGATTATAACCTGAAAAACTTGGTGCATGGCTTTGATTTGCTTCCTATACCACTTGAATCCATTTCTGTTGCAACACATTCATTATTATAACTTTAGTCGCTTCTTCTCAAAATTTTATACACTCAACACAACAACTTTTCCACATTAATCATTTGCACAAAAACAGAAGCCCTAGTTTTTTTCCAGGTTTCAGTAAAAACAAAACAACGCAACGCAGCAACAAATCTCACAACTTGAAATCGAAAAATAGATTAGAGTGGATTGAATTAATAGGGAAAGAACCTGTCTTGGGCTTTTTAAATCCGGCACCATTGCCGTTGATTTCTGCTTCAAGTCCGCCACGTTTGCGAGAATCCATTACGGCGGAGACGAGATGAATCGGAGAAGATACGGAAAGGTTGGAACTTGGAGGCCGTGAAAAATTTAGGGCAAATCGATTCGACTACGGACGGGAGTAGGAGCAGCAGAAGATGTGAGCGAAGCGGAGTGTTTTTATTAGATCTGATTTTTTCTGCTTATTATTGGAAATTTAATATTATATTATTTACTATTCCTCTGCTCTGAGCTTTCTTCGTTGTATTAGGGGTTGGGCCGTATTCGAACGGCCCATTTTAATCTGCAGAAATTTGAAGTTGTAATTGATACTTGATGAGATAAAGACACAAGGTAGGGGACTATTGACACACTCAATAATATACAGGTACAAGAATGTATGTAATGTCTACAAAGATGATGTTTCTCTTTATATGAGAGGAACGTCAGGTGTGTTGTTGTCTATACCCAGAGGGAAATGTAGTTTCTGTCGGGGCCTTAACTTTCGTACTCAGTGACTGGTTCGGGTGGTGGAGGAACATCGAACCTCATGAGGACTTCAGGTACTCCAGAAGTATCTCTAATAATCTGTCATACAAGAGTTGCAAACAATGATGAATTTACTTGAATTCGTACTTTTTTGGTTTGGAAATAAAATTAGCAGTTTAAGTACAAATTTAAGATATACATAATGACTAGCTAAGGGACGTAAGAGTTCATAATATATCAAAAATTGTTACCACCATTTCTGCTCAAAGGATGAGACTATTCTGGCATATCTTTAACTGATGGAAAATTAACCCACGGCATAATTAATAGACACAGACTTTTATAGTGCAGCCTCTTTAGGGCATGCAAACATCTTATACCATTTCATTATCAAAGAAACTTGCAGGGATACATAATTTAACACCAAATATCTCAAAATAAAACTTACTAATATTTCTTCATCAAGATATGAGATCATAAGCATTCTCTGGAGACTCCCATCTGTTAAAAAGAAAGCCAAATTGTTGGGAGAAACTCGAAACAGCTCATGTTAAGCTTAACAAATAACTTCTGATTGTCAGTTGCCAAATAAATATATGAACTAAAAAATGCTCAGGAAACTCGAAGGGGTGGGGACGGCTTGGTGATAGAAGTGGGGTCACATAGCCTTCTCACATTCAGACCAAATCCCATACTGACGGTGAACAGGGTGGGGTGAGGTTAGAGTGGAATAAGAAAAAAATGTCCAGGATATCTTGGAATACTTTTGCCACTATGCAGCCTAAATCTACAACTAGGTTCATAAGAATTGAGGTGATTTAAATTTAAATTTGAAAGGCAAATGCATATTGCACGCAATAGTCGATGCATAACAAATAGTCCAATACCCATCCTAAACCACCACACTATGAAACACATGTACTTTTAACTTCATTAAAACACTTGAATGCTTGATTCAGTGTCATGCAGTAATGAGATCCTTTTTGAGAAGAAAGCAAATGAAGCAGCAAAAAACTCACTTAAAGGAATTTTAAGGCCGCCCGATATAGCGTCCATAATAGGTAAAGGTAGCTGCTGCACCGTGCTAACTGCCTGACCAAATGCACCTTTAAGTTGTTCTGGTATTGATCCTTCATCAACTCGAGGTGATTCCAAAACTAATTCATCATAATCTCCCTTGATTCTAAGTGGCCCCTCAACAGTCAACTTAATTGACAAGGCAATTTTGCTTTCAATCTGCATTGGCAGCAACACTTTTATCAATGATCAAGAATATGATTTGATAAACACAGGAAATTATCATTTTTAGTAACAAAAAAATGGCAATGCAGATTTATTATTTTTATTATCAAATATATGAAAGATGTATGACAAACCTAGCATACCAAGTTGAGTAACTTCGTATTCACTGATATCTTTGCATAACCATCCTTAATCAGAATCTCCATCTTTTGTAAGTTTGCCACAGTTGTAGGAAATGATCTGTTGTACACCAACCATTAAACAAATTATTATTTCAATGATTTCATTTTCCCCCATTTTGGCCTTTGAAAAAAACTGTTAACCCCGTGAAGCATGTTTTCAATTTCAGTTCGGACCACTTAAACTAATTATAGCAACATTCACAAAATGGCAAGAAATAGAGATCAGGCACCATACTCACTCAAAAATGAGTTTTGTGGCTAAAGACCCAGGGCTTCCAGACCCAATCCATTCATAGTTCCAGCGACCTTCAAGATATGGTGAGCTGCATGGCTAAGAAAAATACATGACATACATATTCAACCACATAGTGCAATAACAGAGAAAAGAACTTACGTGGTTGGCCTTAGTGTAGGATTTAGTCTCTCAAGACCAATGATCCTTTCATTTACATCGATCTTCTGAATATCAGTTGTCTTTCCAGTAACCAATGCCTCAAAACCCCCAGAATCTTTAAGCTACAAAATTCAATAAAGTCTTTTTGTAAAAAATCCCCCAATGTAACAATGATGAATGATTTCACTTACAAGACAATACAAAGGGCTCAAAGTCAAACTGTAAAACTCGACAAGAAGAAATATGTAATCTACTGAGAAGCTACAGTACAACTAAAGACCACTCCAGCATAGAATTTACCATTTAACATAAATACCGAATTCAAGCAGCAGCGCCACCATAATGTGTGTCATCAGATTAGGTTTCTTAATTAATCTCAAAATCAATTTCATCCTGAAATCAACAATCAATCAAAAAAAGTAATAAAACAGTAAACTAACTGCGAGTAAAAGAGATTCTTTAGCAGAAAGCCTCTCCATTTCCTTAGCGTAGCTTGCCGGAGCTCCCTGGACGACCTGCTGCACCATCGCTCTGGTAATTGTCGACCTCCGGCGGCAGGAAAGACGGCGTCGATGCTGATTTAGAGTCGATGCGGCGATGGCGATGAGTGGAGTATTTAGGAAGGGGATTGAGGGACGAGAAGTTGAGAAATTGAAGGTTGCAGCGCGGATCGAACCGACTGATGAGGTCTGACAAAGCGCCATGAGATGAGAGAGTAGATGAGCGTTGACCAGAGAGGAAGGCGGATTTGACAAATGCAGGATTGAGACGTTGAGGGGGTATTTTCGTCATATGAAATTACTGGAATTGTTACTAGTCATTTTTTAGTATGAAAAAAATTGCAATAAGACAAAACTGGAAGCGTAAAACATTTCACTCACATCTTCTTGTCGCTAAAGATACTATTATGGACGCTAAATATCTATCTCGTCGCTATAGGTCCCTGGCATGTTGAAAATGTTGTCACACAACATATGTTATGAACAATGCTTGATCAATTCCTAAGGTTACATGTTACAATCCACATTGGCTAGGTTGGCAACAGACTAGTTTTTTGTGGCGAGTTCTTCCCTTGAGCTTGTGTCCCTAACATTTGGTGCACCTCGTTGAGAGCCAACACGAAAGGAGTGACCTGGGAAAGGACTACCTGATTGCCGAGAGGCCAGAGTGAAAGCCATCCAGAGTGGGCCGTCGTGGATGTCCTTGGGAGGGGCGACCTGGGAAAGGGCTACCTGATTGCCGAAGAGGCCAGAGTGAAAGCCGTCCAGAGTTGGCCGACGAGGACGTCGATTTTCAAAGGGGTGGGCAATGTTACAATCCCATTTTGGTTCCCTCCCATAACAGACTAGTCTATTGTGGCGAGTTCTTTTCTTGAGCTTGTGTCCCTAACATTACAACTAGTGTAATAGTCAAATAGTGCATGCTTTTGCTGTACTCAAAATTTCAGACAATGATAGTAACACTTGACGAAACATTTCTAAGCTGTCTTTCCCTATCATACGTATCCATCGAACGCGTTAAAAGTCGCTGATCTGAGTATGAAACCATATGCAGATCTAGAATTTAAATGTAACATGTACACAGTAAGTCAAAGCGAGAACAAGCTCTCATTGACAAGTTTTCCACAAATAGCACATACCCATGAAAACAAAACACTGATGAAATAAAACAGGTAAGTAGTCAGCAATCTACCTTAGATGTAAGAAGTCGCATATTTATTACTAGTACATTCTGCATAATTTAGATAAGAGATTCAAATCGATATAACACATTATTAGCATAACAAACTGACAATTTCGGAAAGCACAAATATATACAAGCAAAAGTTGAAATAGTGACACCAGTTCACATTCCTACTTCGGAAAAATAATGCTTACTAACATGTGCAATAAATAGGGAAAGCGAGTATTACCATGAGATCTTTATTCGCTGGAAATATATGATGGAATAATAAAAGCAGGAACTCCTCCAGCTTGATGTCGATAAAACAGTGTCTTTGGAGGTCGGTAAATGGTTCCACTTTCTCGCCAGTATATGTCAAACAAATGGATCATCAAAGGACCCTCAAACAGCTGGCCACTGATAATACTTCAACGGCGTATGTATAAGACTATCAGGAGAAGCTATCTACCTATTTTTCTTCACAACCAATTACATACCATAAAGTCCATACCATTTTATTCCAAAGCTCATTGTGGTCCACACCACTCGATAGCTATGTTGAGTGAAACTCAACCACAACTAAACACAATCAATAAATATGAACACCAGAAAATATGTTAGCAATGCATCAAATTTCAACTAAATAATTCTTACTTCAGAAGTTAAAGGCTTAACTTTACCTTTAAATGATTGTTTCCAATAACAAAAAAGATAAAAAGACATAAACCTATTTAAATATCTTAAAATAAACAAAGTACGTAAAGAGAGCGAGACAGACCAATGCGAATTCCAAAAAGGAGCATATTGAATAAGGTAACATGCCATACTAGAAATTAGTACGGCAGTCAGCCAGCCGGACACATCTCTTTTCGAATAAAAGATGCATCAACAAGGTATTATATTTATACATTCTACTACAATGCCCGTGAACTCTCTAAATGCATATAATAGAGGCACTGCATTAAACTACATTTAATTAAACGAATAGCTCGTGTCCTAAACTTAAGATATTGTACATCAGAACATACCATATTATAAAATGGAACAAACTGAAACCAGACCAAGATTGCATAATTCTTGTTCTATGAGTCCTGAAACGTATAAAAATGTACCCTTGCAATTTCGTATACTTTTATAATACAAACTAAAAACAAAAGGTAGGAGCATTACAGTTTGACTGGTCCTTCTCTTTAAGAGCAAAAAAACACACTCACCGCCGTTTCTTGTTATGAAACGGAGTTTACTATATGCAAGACTCTTCTGGATCAACTTACCAGGACCCATTATAATGTAATGACGTGTTATAATGCAAGAAATAAATTATGCACATACGTGGAAATTTCTTTTTAGTACCTATTGTATTTTTTGTTTGTGTTGTCTTTCGTAATCCTTCACTAGAAGCTGTGCATAAAGTATCTCGTTCCATGTGTCTGGCACACCTGGTAGGCACCAGTGACTACAATCCTGGTACTTCAAAGGTGTTTTTTGTTCCTCTGCTGAGGCGTGTTGTTTACGATATATAGAAGGATGCCCATCTTTCCTAAAATCTGTTATTCTTGTTAATATTTAGGTACGATACTGGAGTTTTCATCCTCGAATCACTTTCTCCAAGACAGTCATTTTTGATGGTATGGAGTTAGATAAGTCTCGTTCTTGATTGGCTCAGTCTCACTATCACACGCTCCACCAGAATTCCACTGTCCTCCGCTGTATCAATATGAACAATCACTATTAAAATCGGAGCACTTATTGCTTGCAGTTCAAAAACAAGATTAGGTGTTGTGTGATAAACGAAGCGAACAATCTAGCAGACTATCTTTGGAAATTTCCCAGTGTTTAAAGTGCACATGTAAATGCTCATGAAGCCAAATTTGGTAATTTCTGCCTACCGAATTCATATTAAGTTTGAATAAAGGAACACTCCTTTCCAAGTATACCTGAAATGAGATGCAGAATAGCCTCGGAAAAATACATGTGTCTTAGACGGATCAACATTACGATCAACCCATCTTGCCCAAGTCGTTAAAGCCTTGCGAAATGCTTCAAGTACATCTAACTCATGGTAAACATGGCTACCTTCCTGGTAGTAATCCTCACTGCATAATAATTTTCTCCATTCAATCATCATTGAAAATAAACGAAATAAAGATTCAAACATCTTCGTAGGTAGATAGTTAAATTAATTACATACCCTTTGGAGGTTTTGTCATGAGTCCACCAGTGCCCGGTATTAAAAATGATAATATCCGCCCCTTTATAATTATCTGCTGTTTCTCCAATCAAGTCAAGGCGCAACGTCTGCATCTTCGCCCCATCCTTCTGCGACAATTCCCATTCCCGCACTAAAAACGGCGATACAAAGAACTCCACCGTGAAATTATAATCCTGCACAAACATCCACCACAAATTAAGCACAAACCTCTCACAACACAACACTCATCAAAACAATTGAGCATCTCTGCAATGTAAAATTACATACCTTAAAAATAAACGAGTAAGATGCTTCTGATCTAAATTGTTGTCTACCAGAAGCTTCATACACATTACTCGAATTTTTCACTGATCCCTTTAAAATACAAATCATACTCTCCCACATATTCCGATTCAAGGAATCACCAACATACACCAATCTCTTTCCTCTTAACAACTCTAACATATTTTTTGCATCCAATCTCGGCAAAGAGCAGCCTTTAGGTTTCCATTTCATCTTCATGTAATCCTTGTCCGGCCTCCCATTGCCCAAACAATTAAACTGCTCATCAATCAATGAACACGAATTAGGCTTGTATAGCGGATATGACTCGTCCTTCACCCAGTTTCCATCAAACATGTCGCATTTTAATAAAGCTTCGATCTTTGACTTTGTTCTGTTTTCAGCTTCCTTTTTCGACAATGTGGCTGTGTAGTTCCGCTTCAGACCGTTCTTATCTCCACCTAATGACGACAAATTTGAACTCTCTGTAGTGTTTTTCTTCACTATGTCTACTTTCCTAGTACTGTTCGGAGATGCCGAGGTTTCTGGTGTCTTAATATTACTCTGTTTTTTTGGTCCGCTCTCAGTCAAGTTTCCAACTTTCTTGCTCGCCGCCGGTGAAACAGCGTGGTTGTCGATTTGGGTCTCGGCTGGAGTCCGATCTGGAGTCTGAGTAGGCGGAGGAGACGGAGGTTCGGATGAGTACAAATCGGAAGTGGCGTTATTGTTATTAGGGGTAATTTCGGAATATGTGAAAATGCTGGAGAGCCATGGAATGGAGGAGTTACTGTACGAAGGATTGAAAGCCATAAAAGCAGAGCACGCGATGAAAACGAAGACGAATCCATAAGCGAAGGCGACAGTTCTTCTCCTCCTCATGAAAAAGACTGCGTTTTTGAATTCGCTAAACAGCGTGCCGCCGCTGATTTGTAGTTGCTTCGACGCATCCGCCATAGATTCCGACCACCACACCGGCTGGTCTGTTTTGTACTGTTGTGATTCTGCTCTGTTCTTGCTACGGGCGTCGGCAAGATGTTAACTTTACGGAAGTGGGTTTCGGGAGAAGAGTTGGGTTTGTTTTGTGTTTGTGTCGGGGTTCGATTTGAGATGAGACAGTGAGAGAATGTAAAAGCTAGAGAGAGGAAGTTTTACAGAGGAGAGAGAAAATTGCAGGGAGGGTTTTGACGGAGATGAACGACAAGAAGAAGAGAGAGGTTTTTATTTATAATTTTTCTGAAATATAAATGACGACTTGTGATGTTGTATGTTTTTGGTAAGTTGATTAAATTACTATGTCTTGATTAAGAATTAAAAATGTCACATCCATTAATATGAATTTTAAAAAAGATTTCATGTATCTTAATTTCTATTAAATGAAAAATATGACACTAAAAAATTACTTTAATTTATTTTTAATTCATGTTGTTAATGTGGAATTGTGGAATTATATTGTGAAATGACGAAAATAGGCTTAATTTGTGAATGACGAAATTGCCACTGAAGTTAGTGATATGGTTTGGTTGGATCATTAGGTGGAATAGCACTAAATAGTTGACGCCGGTCGTCTGGGGTAGTGTCAAGTGGTTTGTTGTTAGACGTGTGTTTAATTTTAGATTTGGTAGTAAATATTTTATGATTAGATTGGAATTTAGAGTTAATCCAATGCCGTGTTTTGTTGCTTAAACTTTAAATTTAAAGTATTGTTAATAGGAGTTAGGATCAAGGGGACAAGTGATTATTGTAAGACGGAAAGACTTAATTTTAGAATTTAACGATCGAGATCGCGTCTCACGATCTCACATTTATTAATCCGTACTCCTAGAACTTTACTTTTGTTGATAGTAAACAAAAGCTTAAAATTCTGAGGCTTTTTTTAGTCGCACATGCTATCAAGTATCAGGCGTGTAAACGAGTCGGTTCGGTTCTAATGAATGTGAACGTGAAACTAATAATAATAATGTCTCGCATGTGCCAGTGTCCTGAATTCTGATAACCTGATCAAAACGAAATTGAGGTGTTGGGTGCACACTGTGAATTGATTGCAGACCATCATTTTGTGAACTTTTACTTACGTTTCCAGCACTGCTAATAATGATAAAAATACTTACGTTTCCACTATGTTTGTCCACTTTGATTATTTTATATCTCATAAATAATTAAAAAGATGGACAAATTTTATGGGAGGGAGAGAGTATACCTGAACTGAACCTATTTTACATGTTCAGGAAACGAAAACAAACAGTATATTTGACATAACCGTTATCATTAAGTTTACATAACTGGATCGAACACCACTCAAAAATTTTAAAAGAAAACTTAAAGCCATTAATAGCTGCAAATAAGCTGTCTTCTATACCTGCGTCTTTCTTTCTGTGAATATGCTCACCGTGAGCTACTGAACTATTCAGAGCTAGCTCATCTATTTTACCTTCTTTCAAGGTTGACGATGGAGCCACAGGGCCACCAAAATGAAATAGAGAAAATTCTTTGTTATTTTCTTTGCCGATATGTGTTCTTTCTGTATCTGTGTCCTTCATTTGGTGCGTCTTTGGATCGTATGTATGGTGGAACAACTTATGTCTTATTATGGAATTGGAAAGAAACATCATGCACCAATGTAGGCTTAGATAGAGCGCTGAAGGTTGTCCGCTCTATCTTCCCTCTTCTCTTCCTCCAAATCAACTCCCTCCCCTCCTTCGTCACGCATCTTGTTCTCTTCGTCGATTTTCTTGCGTCTTCGTCCCTGGTGAGAGCGCTGAAGAGGACGCTGAGTTCGTTGATGTTTGTCTCGGATGCGGTGGATGTTTTTGTTGAATTTGGATGTGAGGTTAAGATCTAAGGAAGTGATTGTGTTTGGATTCAGTTGGGTGTGCGTCTGCCTTGCGAAGGAGGATGACCTGAGGCGGTTCTCTCCACCGTCATCTTTCACCACCTCATGTATCCTCCTCCTTTCGCTTTCGTTGTTTTGGTCTGCCTGTTTCGGTGTGTTCGGCGGTCCTCTGTTGGGCTCGTCGCGTTTTGTTTTTTGCTGAGGTTGTCCGGCTGTCAGCTGTGGTTGGTGGCAGTGCCTTGGGTCTGCTTTTTGTCTGTACAGAATGGCTCTGGGTGGCTCTGGCTGGTTGGCTGTCGTCTGCTTTTGGATTGTTTTTGGCTCGTCGTTGGCTGACTTCCCTCGGCTGGGCCGTCTGTTTGCTGCACTGCCGCGTGTGCAGCGGTGGTTGCAGCCGCTTGTGGCGTGCGTCGTCTGTGGAGGCGATGGTGCCGTCGGTGGAGGTGTTGCGTTACGTGTTCCATGGTTTGTTTGGCGGCGCGGTTAGTCGGCGCTCTGTTCCTTTGGCACACGTGTGTCGTTCTCCACTTTCCACGTGCGACTTCTCCAGCTCCACGTCTGTTTTCTCTGGTTCAGTAATGTCAAGCCATCCCCGTGGCTTGTTCATGTTCGCTCACGTGTTCTCCAGCTTGGTTGGACCGTGTTTACTTATTGATGTGCTGGTCACGTGATGTGCGTTATCTTTTGGAAGCTTACCTTATATTTAGGGCTTCATCATAGAGCCCACTTAGAGCCTCTTTGGTTCAGCTAGTTGTTCAGTCAGTTCAAATAGCTTCAGTTGAACCATTTCATACTAGTTCGTGCCTGGTTTTTCCTCCGACAATATCTTCCTGGAAGTTCAACGTCAATATCTTTTTATTATCACTGCATTCCCGGATGTCAGTCATCACGGACGTACTTTAGTTTTTAATCATTTTCATATTCTTTATGGGTACCGAGGCAAAGTACTCGGTTTAGTCATTATTTTCACTTTCTTAGATTTCTAGACTAGACTGAGTTAGACTAACTTTCAGTTAGCCTTTTAAGTCCTCGAATTGTACCTTTGGCCTTTGAGCCTTTCAATCAAAAAAAAAATGTAGGCTTAGATAACTTAACTCGTTCTTCTGGATGCATCCCAATGTCTTTTGAAAGCGGACTGGGACTTGGTCTTGACTGAGTAAAGGGTGTTCCATACATGAAACACCACCATACGACATACAAAACCCAGGGGTTCCACTCTGTTGAATAATAAAGAATGTCAGCTGTTAAGTTGTCCTACATCGAGTAATTGATTGGTAGTTGCAAAGTATATATTGGGTCATGAACTATGACCTGCAAGTCGACTTTTGGGTCAAACTGGGGATTGATCCAGTATGTGCTTGCAATTTATCATGATATCAGAGCGGGGATTGTTAGTCGTGGTCAACCAAAGGACTCGTGCGCGAGTGGATTGGTTGAGACGAATTGGAGTTGACATCTGAGCATGCACAACTTGTTAGCTGAAGGGAAGGTGTTGAATAATAAAGAATGTCAGCTGTCAAGTTGTCCCACATCGAGTAATTGATTGGTAGATTTTGATTTGGTGGCACAGAACAGTTAAATTGGTGGTTTTCTGTTAACGGCGATGTTATAATATACTAGTTTCGATGAAAAAAATTATAATATAGTTTTACTGCAAAACACCATACTATAATGGTGGATTACTGCAATTAATCCAAAATAAAATCATTCTTTCATTCTTAGAAGAAAATGAAGAGTTTCCTTTCCTAATGAGGACCAGAAATCCACCAATGTATCACATGAAAGTCTAGCAGTGTGAAATGTAAAGTGCACAAGCCTCCTTTGTTCTATGCCCTCTTCCGTAGCTTGGCACTCCTTGGCTTATCTAACCTCTACCTCCGCCTCCTCAAGCATCAGGATAGATCAATTCACGCTCCCTTTCCCTTGCGCGTGCACTGTCAAAAACCTGGGTCGTTGAAAGTCTTGCGAGCTTGCTCAAGAATACTCTTTTTGTCGAGTTTGAGGAGATCTTGACGTGCTTGTAAAGACAACTCACTCCAAAACTGAAATGCACAGTGCAATAATTCATACTTGATTCTTACAGTGTTGTGGGAGCTATAGTCATTGTATTAGGATTCTGTGGAGTAATGTGGGCTAAGTACAAAGATGGAAAAGCAAGTGAAGATTACACTGATCAACTTCCATCGTCTTCTCAGAAGATTTCTCTTCTGCTGGACAAATGATCAAGAGTATACCGAATATCAATAAACGCGCAATTTCCTGCAGTATTTGGTTATTTAGTAAAACAGATGATTTATTGGTAAGGTGAAAACATGTCTGGTTTGGAACATGGAAAGTAATGAGCCTCTGAAGGGTAACAACTGTAAATACATTCTTGTTGTCCAAAACAAAATGTTATATGTATAGGTATCCCTTAAAAAGGCCGGAAAACTACCGGAATTTATTCGGAATTCGTGTACAGCATCTGGCAGTATGTTCTATGCCCATGCTCTTATTACATCAATCTTATTTGTCTATAAATAAAACATATACAGAAATTCACCCTGTGCATCATCAAACAGTTCCGCCATAACAGATTAAGCTGATGTAGATGTCCTTTGACCATTTTTCCTGCCATAAATGTAAAAATAGCATCATGAGTAACCTGACATATCAGCAAAGTCCTGTTTAATGTTTGAGGAAATAAATTCTGTCTGCATCTCAGATAATCACATTTCAGTATATTTCACAAACACATCACAAACACACAAATGATTTCACTTGGAAATAACCGAGCTGTTTTGCAAATTGTAAGACAGCCCGCGCGCAAAATGCTAACTGCAAGCTTGTAGCAAATTTGAAAAAGAAAAGTTCCTGAAAATGAAAGCTTGATACCTTTACATGGTTGCTTGGGAAGGCGGAAGTTCGAAGAGTTTCTTGAACTTCACCAGGTTTGAAATGGTTTGGTGTGCTTAATATGAATGCTGCTTGATTTTCTGTAGCAGCCATAGATGTTATCTTGTAACCAGTCTCCCACCTACGTTGTATTCGTTCACTCGGATACAAATAGTCGATCTCCAAGACCTCCGGGTTGATGAAAACACAATATAAACCAACATTGTTTACATCATTTTACAAAATCTTCATTCAAATCCATAAAATCCAAAATGATCTGCTAGATGCAATACCTGGTGAGAATAATTAGAATTTTTAGACATCACTACTCCCCACCGGCTGCCAGCCGTACCCATTGACGTGACATGGAAACCTTCATTCCATTTTGTTTCAATCCAGTTGGAAGGAAAATCATCATGAACTTTGAAAGACTGTTCTGAGTAAGATGTTCCTAGATATACAATGTAAAACTGTCACTCATTAGATCACAAAAATCTGATTTTGTGAGCTGAGCTACCTTTGGACATTACTACGAAAGAACTTCCGTTATCTGCCCCAGCTATCGAAGTAATCTGGTAACCTTTTTCCCACTGTTCCACGATCCAGTCCTGATTGTTCGTAACCACACGACAACAAGGTCATCTAAGCAAGCAAGAAAAAAAACAATGCCTGTAAAAAACATGAATGCATGATTACCTCAGGCAGGAAGACATTTGAGAATTCATAAACTTGGGATGAAAAGCCAGTTCTACCATCCATGATCAAGGTCCATAAATTTTCTGCAGACGCTACGCAGCTGATATATAATCCATCACTAAATCCTTTTTCAATATGATGGTCAATCGCGAGTCTGACAAGTTGAAATGATACCTGAAGGCAATAATATATGGTAGCTAAAAACTAAATAGTCAAGAAAACACAACAATCCGATAAGTTGAACGAACCTTTGTTTCATTGGAAAATGAGGATTATATACAGATATCCATTTTGCAGGACTTTCCTCAGGTTGCTGCACTTCTTCTGAAGTTACCAGAGACATTACTTGTTTTGGTCTAACCTAAGCACAAAAACGTATGTATAAGAAACTGGAAGCTAAAGATTCTATTGGATTTGGTTTAATGTTTTTGCTCCCTGCATTTATGAAACATTTACGGAATATGAAGAGCTGGCATATTTTATTTGACATCATTTTAATATTTGTTTTTTGCCGGGCTGGCCCGGCCCAAAGAAATTGAAGCCTAGTCTAGCCTTATGATCAAATCATAGGCCCATACAAATTCTTCAGGCTAGGCCGGGCCAGGCTTTCGAAAAAATTTAAAGCCTTCCGAAGCCTTAAGCCCAAGGTATTTCGGACTCCATAATGCTAGTTATACAAAAATTCATATACTAGTTATGAGGTTGTATCCCGTGTATCCATCCAATTTGGTGAACTCGTGGATCCCCTCTTGCATCCGTTGATTGTATTTTTTGGATGCACCAGATTGCGCCACGTATGTGCATTTGTCATGTGCACATCACGTGTGCATCACGTGCAAAACGCGTGCAAGTCACGTGCTTCATTAATGAGTTGACACAATCTGGTGCGTCCAAAAATACAATCAACGAGTGCAAGAGGGGATCCAAAAGTCCACCAAATTGAGAGGATCCACATGATACATTTTCCACTAGTTATAGTGTAAATTACACACAATAAGAACTCACTGAACCAAGGAGTTTATATGGCAAAAACGATTACAAATATGTCATGAACATATCAAAATCAACTTGATTACATTTGAGTACAAGTCGAGTTGTATATCAAATATTCAAATAGATCTAACATGTCGACAAACAAATCAAACTACAAAACATGTTCACTAAATTAAATTGTCTAGAGTCTAGACATACAAGACACAAAATAGGAAGAGATCCTCACCTCACGATGCGTATAGCAAAGATGGTTAGCAAAGTGCTCATAGAGAGGAAGCAGAATGCTCAGATGCCGTGAAGGTTGACGTTGTTGTCTCGAATGATTGAACGTCCGATATCTAGTAGATACGTTAGATTTTTGTCACTGGCCATCGGGCCGGGCTTTGTATTAAGCCTAAGCCTAATATTTTAGAAGAGTAAGTCAAGTCAACCACACTCCAACAACTAGGTGCAAATTATGAATATCTAAGAAATGACCTAGAAAATTATGAGTCTATAAGAAACCATTAAGATACATAAGCACTTTGACAAAAACATTGATCCTTTTTTTCTTCATTTTTTTGATAATGACATTGATCTTAATTGATCCTTCATTTAAATGTATTTTAATATATTAAATCTGATGATAAATTAATGTCTTACATGATCCGTATATTTTTGAAGTTCGATATATGATTTATATGACTAGAGGCTTTCAAGGTGTTAAGTAGATGTGCAAAACTCAAAACTGTGACCTCAGAATGGGTGCATTCACCCTTGGCGTGAACCGTGTTGGTAAAGCAACTGTTCTCAGAGGCTAGGAAGCTTAATAAATTGGTTGAGGGTTCATCATAAGGATATTAATAGAGTTGTCGATTATCATTTCGTATATTTTTAATTTAAATCTCATCTAGTTATATATTTACAATCGAAAATCATATTTATCTAAATCTTTATAATATGCCAAAAGTATTATAAATATTAAAAATGGCAGACAGCAGAGTGTGACAGGATAGATTCCACTTCCACTTTCCAGATAACATCGTTTTGCATGAATTATTAAATAAATAGTACATAAAAGAATATTTGATAAGCGATCACGTCACGATCCCCAACAATGAAATACTCCCTCCGTCCCACCGAATGCTTCTCTTTTTGCCATTTTAGGTGTCCCACCGAATGCTTCATATTTCCTTTTTTGGCAAAAAATAAATATTAAAATATAACACTCTAATTACACTTACTAGTTAAACATAATTAATTAAACTACCAATATTGAAAAATCACCGCAACAACCCTAGATATTGATTTCAAAATTTTGGTCTCCAAATTTTTGGTGGGGAAGTTTACTTTTGGTAAAGTAATTTTGGTCTCAAAATTTTGGTGGGAAAAGTTACTTTTGGATTTGTCTTAATCAAATTTTCATTAGAATTTTTTATTCCTTAAATATTGGTTTCTTATTTTACATTGGAAATGCCAAATAGGGACGGAGGTAGTATACATTAAAATAAACACAGCACAAACCACCTTAAAGATTTCACTAATAAAAACGTACCAAAGTTGTCTTCTCCTACACACAACCCTAGTAGCAATTTCAGAGCAACTCTACCAAAATCAAACCTTGCGAAAAGATGTGGATTTTTGGAAGAAAAGGGCCATCTGGGTTTTCAGCTAGCTCAACTGCTGAAGAAGTTACTCAAGGAATCGATGCCACAGGCCTCACTGCCATTGTTACAGGTCCTCTAAATCTTATGTGTATTTATTTTTCAAATTATTTTATTTTTCCTGAATTTGAGAAAATTTTGAGGATCAAGTTTGGAAGTGGAATGAATTTAAATGTTTAATTTGATGTTTTGGTGATTTTAAGAAGTGGGTATAAGTGATTTTAGGATTTATGTTGGGTTTGGAATTCTTTGTTTTGTTGGCAGGAGCGTCTAGTGGTATTGGTGTGGAGACGACTCGTGTTCTTGCGTTGCGCGGTGTACATGTTATTATGGCTGTGAGGAATATGGAAGCTGGTAAAACTGTTCGTGAAAATATATGTCAGAAAAACCCGGATGCTAAGATTGATGTAATGGAATTGGATTTAAGTTCAATGGCGTCGATTAGGAATTTTGTGTCGGAGTATGTGTCGGCGGGACTTCCGTTGAACATTCTGATGTAAGAAAATGAAACTGAGCTTGTGATGATTTGTTTGTATTTTTTTAGTTCACCTTGGAAGGTGGAAATAGTGTAGCAGTTAAGATAAAATGATTTTCATGTTTGTATTCTTGAAGCAATAACGCTGGTGTTATGTCGACTCCTTATATGTTATCAGAAGACAACATAGAACTGCAGTTTGCGACAAATCATTTAGGTAAGGCATACGGACACAAGCAACAGACATCATCCAGGTTTCTTTATTGTGTTTTCAAATTGAAATCTTTGACTATGAATGTCTGTCTGTACTCTGTAGGCCATTTTCTCCTCACGCATCTTTTACTGGATACCATGAAGAACACGTCCAAGGAAAGCAATAGAGAAGGAAGAATTGTCAATCTTTCTTCTGAAGCTCATCGCTACCCTTACATTGAAGGTATCCGGTTTGACAAAATCAACGACAAATCAAGGTAAAGGCCTATTTCAGTGCAAGACTCAAATGGATCTTTTGCTTTAAAATAACTAGCTATATCGGTTTATGGTTTTTACAGTTATAGCAGTTTCTACGCGTATGGACAGTCAAAGCTTGCTAATATTTTGCATGCTAAACAGCTTGCAAAGAATCTGAAGGTCTTATTATACTTTATTGCACAGATGCTATTCACAACTGGCTTAGAGTACTTGCAGCAACAATTCATTGCCGTTAGTCTGTTACTGAAACGTAACTTGATCGTTGACTCTGATTTATTCCGTTTCTATCGCTTCTTTTTCTCATAGGAGGAGGGGTATGAGATTACAGCTAACGCGATCCATCCAGGAGCAATAATTACCAATCTTATGCGCTACCAAAACTTCATTGTTAACGGTAATAATCCGACTGCCTGACATATTCATTTTCTCATGGGTCTGGGAAATAGATACATTTTGTGTCTTCCATGCACTCGTGCATAGAATTTAATTTATACCATTATTGTTTTCGTAAATTTCAGGCATCGCCAACACTATTGGGAAACTTATTCTGAAAAATGTACCACAGGTAACTCATTTAGTATATAGAGTAATATTTTTTATACGCAATCATATTTAGTTGTAACTTTGCAAACTGATGATGACACACTTGTATAGGGAGCAGCCACCACGTGCTATGCGGCTTTAAGTCCTCAACTGAAAGGAGTATCTGGGGAGTATTTCTTGGATAGCAACAAAGCTGATCCGAGCACAAAAGCAAAAGTTCAGAATTGGCTAACGAACTGTGGGAGTTTAGTCTGAAACTTATTCAACCAGCCCAAGACTGAGATTGCAATGACAGTAAGTTAGCACATTCAAACTTATGATATTTTACTCAAAGTAACTTGTGTACATTTTACGCTTTTCAGTTGGCGGCTTATGCAACTGTTATCTCAGAGCTACTTCGCCGGCGGCCAGCTCTACATAATTACTCGTTTAATGCTTTTTGTTTCAGTGTGCGAACCTAGTCAATGGGGCTGTGAATATCGCTGAGAAATGTTTTGTTTCTCTTTTTCCTTTTCAGTTTGTTAAAGTTATTGGGTGTATTTGAGAGTGAAACATTGGAAGTTCAACTATATGTTTGTCTATTGATAAGGCTTGATAAAAATTCCCAAATATAATGCACTAAAATTGTAGATTGCAGTGCATTGTCAATTGTGGATTTTAATAAAGATATTGTTTGGAAGGGCTGCTGGTTTGTTGATCAAGCGTTCAAGTGCGAGTTTTGGACGCATTGTTTTTCACATTTTATGAGAAGTATTATTTTCTTGTGTGAGGCTTGTTGTCTACCTTGTGTATAGAGTTTTTTTGGAGGTTGTATTCTTTATTGTTGCTCTTGGACGTAGAGTTGGATGTGTTATTCATCAAGTGAGCGGAATAGATACATACTCGACGTTTATCGATTATGGGTGAAGATGTTTGTATTAATAAATATCAAGAATGAAATCTTTCTAAATTATATCCAATGTATATTGTTATTCATCAAGTGAGCGGAATAGATACATACTTGAAACTTGTAGTAAATTTCAAATTTAAAAAAATTCTAAAAGGACGTATAAGTATTTGTAAATTAGTGAGAATAATTCTATAGATGAAATTTAGTCTATAAATGAAATGTCAAGTACAAACGTCCGTATTTTTTACAAACTCAACCGCCAAATTTAATTAAAAATTAACTTAATCGTCATTTCAACCAAATCAAATCAAATGATATTATTTCTTGGCCTCTTACAAAAATTTATTGTTCCACTAAATCCTACTTTTTTATTTGATTTTTTCATTTAATCACTATCAATCACTTGATCACCTAAATCAGCTATCGAAGTTTGCTCACCACCATCTTCGGAAAACGCTGTAGCATCCATCACTCCGGCGACCGGATCAAACTCTCCTGGCTCAATGCCGCTGATTCAATCTCTCTCCAACCCAGCCTCGTCTTTTAGAAACCCTAAATCAACTGAGCCGGATTATAATCCAATGTCAAACGCATCGATTCATTTGAGGTACTATACTTGTTCTTGTCATTTATTAGTGTTCAATAGAGCTCACATGTAACAAGGTATGCTAATTTCCCTTTTAGTAGATTATCTGTAATTTCTATTTAGGGTTTTCAAGCTTACTGTTTGAAGAAACTACCATGTGTTTTTGTATCTGACCAGCTTTGAAATAGAAATTTTGCAATGATAAATAACATTAGTGATATTTCCTTCTCAGGAAAGCGTAAGAAGAAACACACGGAAACAAAAATGTGAATTAAAGAGCAGTGCAGAACTTCAATGCGGCATCATATGGCTCCTTACAAAGACCTTAGAGTAGTCAAACTTTACTCGCTTGATGTGATCTACGGAAAACTCAAAAGGAACAAGGTTAGCTAAATATTTTAATTGATTTGTTTCTAACTACTAAAATGAATGTTGGAATAACTTTTGGGAGCTGCTTAAATTATGTGAACTGCCTGCTAAGAAGTGTCTTCATGATAGATATTCACCATCATCGTCATATTATCTACATCTTTAGTGACCAGCTAAGAAATGTTCGTATAAAGAAGCCACTGTTGCTCCTTACCCAACAGGAGATGTGATAATCTTCAAGTTCTTTCTATACATCAAGTTATGGCTATTCAGTTCAGTGCATCTTAACCTTTTAAGAAGGTAACAAAATAATTATTTATTCACCTCATATGTATTGCTTTGGTTGTTTTCAACCTGTCTATCAATTTCAAAATAGGCTATAATTTCATTGCATTAAAATTGATTGTACAAATTTATCAAACCAATTTATGAGGACATTTTTGGTAGTAAATCTCGTTGATATAATGACGATAGAAAGCAGATCCCTTTTTGCACAATGAGATGGCATTTCCTTACTTGCTTTCCACATTTAAATTATTCATGTTCACAATCCAACATATCTCACAAAAATGTAGCAAATCATCACCATCACATGTGTCTTATAAAGAAATAAATCCTTTGGCACAGAACACTCATTTTTAAAATCAAAACTTTATGTAATATCAAGGGTTGCCTACTGGGAATAGGTGATTGAATTTCAATATCAAGCGTATCCAGTTGTGAATTTACATGTTTCAGCGTATTAACCACATAATTTATCCCGAAAATGTTTTGAAATCTTTCTTTTTAAGTTTCTGTAAAAATAAGTTCTTAGTCAATAGACATCAATTAGGTCTTCTGTGTGTCATTCCAACATTTGATTGTAGATGAATTTTTGGAGAACTAATGCATTCGAGGATGCTTCTTCTTCTCACAGAAGCAACATGAGCAGGAGTTTCCTCACTCCGGATCAAATTAGTTGGCTGGAATCGTAAGAGCTCTATACTTCTGTTAAAATTTATAAGACAGGAAGCTGTAAAGACAATCCATGTTCATAAAATCAAAATGTTCTGCTTATCTCGTTTTTAGATGTTTACTAGTCTGAAACTCATCATGAAATCAGATAGCACCAGTTTTGTTATGCTGCCTGTTTCTTTGCGGTATTCATAATATACACCAGAGTTGAGCTCACAATTATTACTATCTGATGTGAAGGACATTCAAGGGCTTTCCTGACCCTAATGAACAACAGGAAAAAGAAATCAGTGAGCATATCGGTGCTGAGCCAAGAGAAATTAGGTTTTGGTTTCTAAATAAGAGAACCCAACCAGAGGTAAATCCTTTACTTTCATATTTACACATATTGTGTTTGTTAGACCTTGTTACCTATATGCATGTGGTAATTGTATTTCGTAGTGCATGGTTGAATATTATGTTTTCACTGTAAATTCTATCAAATGGACATTCTTTGTTTGACAGAGACAGTATGAGCGAGCAGTCTATAGGTCTCTATTTTCTGAAAACGAAAGAATGAAAGCTGAGATTCTAGCCTTGAGAGAGAGACTACGTCGTCATTTTTGGTACACACGTGGGGGAGAATCTATCACGCTAAATCAGATCCAAAGCTACATTGAGAAGATGGACTTAGAAAATATCAAATTAAAAAAGGAGGTAACATCACCCAAACTTCAACTATATGTTTGGACATTTCTAGGATTAGTCCACGTGTCATTTTTCTTAAGGTTGACTCAAATATGCTAATACTTACACCTTTTGCTAGCGTGAAAGACTCGTAGCTCAGGTTTCCCTACTAACAAAGAAACTGTTGAGTAAAGAAAATTTGTGGGCTCCCAATGTAGAAGGTGATTCAGGCGTTGGGATGAGGGACTCTACTTTCCATAAAGGGGACGTCACAAGGAATTCCTCATCTGCTGCTTCACAGCCAGAGTTCATCCCAGATGCTGATAAATCAACTATGATGCAGATTGCCCTTGCTTCTGCTGAGGACTTGGTTAAATTTCTACTGACTAATGAACCC
This sequence comes from Sedum album, assembly GCA_006409495.1. Taxonomy (NCBI): domain Eukaryota; kingdom Viridiplantae; phylum Streptophyta; class Magnoliopsida; order Saxifragales; family Crassulaceae; genus Sedum; species Sedum album. Next base: position 66,003 of record QZGG01000105.1, read on the forward strand.
ATGTGGATTTACGACAGTGGGAAATATAGATTGAATCGAGATTGTTACGAGGACTTCATAAAGAAATATCACATTAAACAGAATGTTTCTGGAAAGCTTGAGGCATCTAAGGCTTCTTGTGAAGTTTCCATAGATGCGACTGTCTTAGTGAATATGTTACTAGATTCGGTAGGTGATAAACCTTAATCATTATGTTTCCACTTATCGCGCTGCGGTTACAAAATAGCACACTAGTTGCTTTAAAGAGATATAGTTGGATTCTTTAATCATAACTGTATTTTTTTTGTGATACACTATCTTTCAGAGCAACAGGTTGGATCTTTTTCCAACATTAGTCACAAAAGCGGAGACACTTCAAGTAGTTGAGACAGGAAATGGAAGCGGATACCTTCATCTTGTAGGAGAAGATTGAATATTCCTTGGATTTGGTAATTTTATATTTAATGTTTTAAACAACCTGATGTGATTATGTATGTGCGTTTAATGCAGATGCACGAAATCATGCACACACTTTCTCCATTAGTGGCGCCAAGGGAATTCTACCTTATACGCTTCTGTACACAAGTTGATGTAGAAAAGTGGGTTTTTGTGGACATTTCTCATGGGGCCCTAAGAGGTAATGATGGCAACCTAGTGCCATATTGCCGGAAGCTTCTTTCTGGATGCATGATTCAAGACATGCATAATGGGCATTCTAAGGTACAAAACATAACATCCTAGTATCTTGAGCTTAGGTGCTAGCTCATTGTCAGATTCTAGGAGCTTAAGTTTATCACCAGCCTAATCCATTGAGATTTTAAAGGACACATCAAAAGTAGATGTGTGGTCGAAATCAGGCTTGGATAAATATTATATGACCAAGTAGATGTATGTTTGATTGCTGTTGACTTGCGCCTCATTCAGGTTGTATCTAATTTAATTCAGTTACGGAAGTACGTACAAGATAGAAGTCGATACCATTTATGCTTAATTGTGTCATTCTTGAACATAATATCATGGTTTTGAAACAAGTTTTTTAATCTGCTGCTAAGGTATTACCGTATTAGTTTAGCACTCCTTAAAATATCCAATTAATTGAGTCAAATGGTTTGGTAATGTGTTGTTCGAGCACTCCATATCCTCTACATGATGAGTGAAATGGCAAGATAACCTTTTTGATTGTGGTATGTTTGATGTTTTTTTGTACAATGCAATTAGGTATCCTGGCTGGAATTTGTGGAAGTGGATGACAGAACAGTAGCCGGTACTCATTCACTTTATAGTGATCTTGTAAATAGTGGTTTAATATATGGTTCTGAAAGATGGATCTCCACTATTAAAAACAAGTGTGAGAGGGTGGTGAAGAATAATGAGCGACCGGCCGAAGGTGTTTTTCACTCCTTGATTAGTTTCATTTGCCTTTTTTTATTTTGAGTGTTGTGTCACTTTTTTATGTATTTTGTGAATCAGGATCTCTATTATCTGTCGAGGGAAAAAGGAGCCTATTAGATTTGTCTCACTGTATGGTGAAAGAGTTTTGTGCATCTTTAAAAATGCCAATCAATGAGCTATCTGAAACAAGGCGATCAAGAAGTTCGAGTGTTGTCTCGTAAATGCACTGATCCACGTAATCCCGGAATTGTTTTCTGGTACAACTTCTTTATGGCTCCCATTTTGTCCTAAGCATGTATTTTCTTTCTTCAAGGACAAGAGATGGAGACATAAGGTGCTATTTTGTTTGTTACACTTCTGCATATAGATTATTTCAATTTGTTTACTAATAACTAATAAAAAAATTGCAGTGGGACTTCCTTGCGCTTGGAAAACCAGTGACCGAGATTGCAGGTGCTGCGAGTGGATGCGGCCGAGCAAATGGTGTATCCGTTTTTAAAGTAACACATCTTTTTCTCTATGCTCCTTTTAAGGAATTACTTTCCCTTTTCATTTATCTTCTGGGTTTTTGCCTCGGCTAAATATCATTGAGAAGGTACTTCACAAAAGGGGATAAATCTATTTTGATTTTGTGTGGTTATTAAAAGTTTTTATCAACGCAAGAGATTGCCTAGTAAAGGAATTTGTGATTTATCACATGATGGAATCCTTATGTTAACGTCTGAAGTTAATAATTTGGTCCTTGCAGTTTGAGTCGTTCCAGCTTGTATTTATGGTGCATCTGAAAACTCTTTTACTTGACCTTTTCTTTTGAATTTGCTTTTCCATTTGCAGCCGGTGTCAGCTTATCAGAGCAACATTTTAATACTTCAAGAAACATTTTCGGATTTGCTAGGATATTACGTGGTCCTTGCTCCAGTTGACTTAATGACCATAAACAAGTCAATAGCTGGTTTAAATACATCAGACACGCCTATATTACCATCTGGTTTCGTGATTACCTGCGATGGACGTGGCAGGGCCTCCCCAATTAATCTGAACAACTCATCAAGTATTGGAGACAGTGGGTCGCTTCTTACAGTGGTATTCCAGACTTTGTTTAACCACCACCCCGCACATTTTACAGAGAAAAAACATCTGGAACTCATGAAAGGTATGAAAGACCTTGTTAGCACAACTGTGAAAAATATTAAGGCTGCCCTCATCCCAAGCAGCTCCGACACAGAATCCCATCCACCTTCAACTGTTTGAGAAGAAACAAATGGCTGCCCGCCCTTAACTCTGCATTGCAGACTTCATCCCAAAAACACTTGAAGATGCGGTTTCTGGAATTCTTGTTTTAATGCAAGCCAGAGACGGAACTCTTCATTTCCGTTCTCTTTCAGGCTGATGCTCGATACAATTATGTTTTCTTTAGTGAACGAAAGTTTTCATGTGTGCATTTAACACATTACTTGCCGTTGTTATTTGTTAATCTATCTTATGTGTGTGAAAAACTCTACAATCTTAGTTTCAACTTTACCCTATTGTTTGATGCTTTGGAGTCCGGCAGAGTTGTCTTTCACTCCCCAGCTCCAGCTTTCAAACAAAAAATCTAATACAATATTTTCACTTTAATATTCATAGAAAAAACTCTTTGATATATAAAGTCTCTCATACAATTTTTCTTATTTAAGTTGATGCTAAAATAAATTAAATGCACAGGAAAAGTAACAAATAAAACTGCGATTTGCTGCTATAAAAGGTCAATTTGCTGATTAAGAAAAATCAAGAACACCAAAAATAGTCCAATTTGTTGATTAAATACACAAGGAGCGGTTGTTAGATGAATAGAAATCAACGACCGTTTTATATCTTACAAAAACTTGCATATCCTCTTTAAATATAATCGTCTAAATGAATTTCATAACACCATAAATTTTAAGGAAAAGTGTAACTAAAATATACTTTTATTAACATAACTTTTATGCTTTGAATATAAATTATGAAATTTAGAAAGTATTATTCCATCCCTTCTGTTTTGGTTTAATCCGAAATAATAATAATATTATTTTTAATAATAAAATGTAGATAGAGAGCTAAGTCAACGAATGCGTTGACGGATTCGTTTTCTTACTCGAATTGCGCACGCAATCGATTCTGAAAAGAAATGCGAATTAGAGATTTCAATTTCGAAGCAGAAACCCTAAATTGTCCGACGAGTTGACCAATCGATCGATTTATTCTAAGGCTCCATTTTTACGCATGGAAGGTGGAGGAGCGACTGAAGCTCAAAAGTTCGTGTGGCAAGGCGCGATCCCACTCCATCTCCATGAATCTGAAGTCACTGCTCTCCCGGTTCCTCCTCCTCTTATGGTATTATAGTTGTATCTCATAGTATGAAGATTTTCATTGTGTGAATTTATGATTCTGAAGATAGTACTTGTTGAATTATGACCAAGGCTTTTTACATTTTGAGGATGCACTCATTTGTGTTTTGTGTAGGTATTTTGCAGTTAAATGGAGTTCAGTATTTGTTTCTTTTCATCTTAAAGTCAGTTGTGGTATGCAGGTGTTAGCTCCTCGGATAGGGTTCTTGCCGTTGCTAGCTCCTCGATTAAAGCATCATTTTGGCAGTGCACTTCCTCCTGGAAATGATACTATTTGGTTTGAGTACAAAGGCCTGCCTTTGAAGTGGTAGGCTACTTGTGTTTATTATCTCCCTGTTCCCTTCTTTACCCACTTTTTAGATTCTCTTTTTGTAATATTGTTTTGTTTGAGACGGCCAAGTGTTTCTAAGGTGTTGAAGAATTTTCAACTGTTGGTCATGTATTGGGCAGTGCTAGTTAAATTATCATTGAATACATTATCAGCCAATGAACTTGGTTGCACCGCAGCCACACTGACTATAATAAAAGTCGACTTGAAATTGTTCAAACGTTTCTTTACAAGTTTCATTTTTGTTGGTTGTTATGTTGCACATCATTGTTATACTACTGGGTGAAAATATTTTAGGTCCAAAGCTGCTACTTGTTTTTATGCAGGTATGTACCCATAGGCGTTATTTTTGACCTTCTTTGTCCAGAACCTGAACGACCTTGGAACCTCACGGTATGATGGATTATAATTTCATGGCTCTATCTCTCTTCAACATGAAGCAAAATCCTCTACATCAATTATACACTGCCTTTAGGCTAGTACTCAATGTTAAGGGGGTTGATAGTTGTAATTTAATCAACTGTATACTTTCTTTTGTATTCTCTTGAGGGGTTGGTCGGAAGTGCATGACATAACTACGGGCCCGCTGCTATTCTAATGGCCATGGAGCTGTTGATATTATACTTCTTCCTGCTTCTAATTGACCAAAAACTAATTTTTTGCCAGACTTTCTTCGTTACAGCATTCTTACATTTCATTCTCTACCCCTGCTGTCATAACCAAAGTCAATGGTTTGATAAAGGTTCCGTCCAAATGCGAGCGTAACCGTGAACCCATATCTTAGGTTAATGCATTTAGAAATGAAATTTGAACAGGTAACAGTTTCCCTGTAATGTACGAAGCCAAAAGGGATTTTAACCTAGACTGCAGGCAGTTATAGGAATCAATGTAAAGTAGACTGTGAACGAAAATCATATTGAAAGTTCTCTTTGAAGTGGAAACTAATCAGTTTGGAGTGCTGCCCTCATTTAAGGCATTGTAGTAACCATAGTTGGTGCTCTTCTATGAATAAATCAACTATCAGTGATTACTTGAAGTGACTGCTATTTCAGTACTTTGTTTCATATATGATTTATGTTGACAAAATCATCAATTTCACAGGTTCATTTTAGAGGATACCCTTCTGGTATATTGACCCCGTATGAGAGCGATGAAAGTGTGAAATGGAGCTTCATCAATTCTTTAAAAGAGGTATTTGTGCCTTGGATTTTATTTGCCTTGTGACGATACATCCTCTGCTTGCTTGTAAGATTTGTTGGGTTAAATCCTTTGGACTTCTTCCCTCCCCTCTTTAGTAATTTTCTTCATTGCCTAAATGTTTGCATTTGTAGGTTTTAGCTGTAACTGAGTTAGTTATGTGTGTGTTTCTTCAATACAGGCTGCGTATATCATAAATGGAAACTGCAAAAACATTATGAAGATGGCTCAATCAGATCAAGTGAATCTCTGGAACTCCATTTCAAACTGTAAGTTGGACAAATAAAAAAGGAGTAGTATAAAATTTGATTCTTGTTTCAAACCTCTGCATTCAGTTGCCTCTTTTATTTTCCTCTATTTATGCATTTTTGTGTGGTGTGGTGGCACTTGTTGATCAACATAATAATGATGAGATAGAATGTAAGGTATTAGTTCCATCTCTTAACAACAAATAATATGTCTGATCCATTTGAATGTGCATAAACCAATATATTTCCATAAATTATAATACGTTTCAACGGTTGTCAGGAAGTGAGTAATTTTACTAATTGACTTCACTTATATTCCTTTGATTTGAAAAGGTTTATCCATATATAAATCAATTTAAGTCCATAACGTCTTGTGTTTGTGTTGTGTATTTAGGTTCTCATCAGCCTGAGGTTTTATTGCAGGTAATCTGGAAGCTTACATCAGGGTGTCATCCAAGCTTAAGCTTCGCATTATTGATGATGAATTTACAAAGAACCTGAATTCTCAACCTAGTGCGGAGATGGATTCTGCTGGACCAGCCAGGGCAGGTTGGAGACTCATCCATGCAATTCCATAAAATGATGGAAGTATTCAACTGTTTGATTAAAAAATCTTTTGTTTTTTCCCATAAAGTCGCTCTAAAGTGGTGCTTGTTGATCTGTTAGGTAGAGTCCCAGTTCGCTTGTATGTTTGGACAGTCAGCAAAGACTTCAATGACGTCGAAGATGCACCTCAGGTTGATGATTGGGATAGAGTAACATATGTAAATAGATCAGTTGAATATGAAAACAGAGGTTAGCCAGGTTTATCCTGTTTTTTCTTCTTTTCTTACACCGTAAAAAATCAACTGAAAACATGGCTATAGTAAATTTTCAATGCCATTTTGACTATGCTACACTCTCCTAAACTCAACATCTTACTAATTGCATGTAGTGCTAATTAGCCTCCAAGTAGTGATCAATATTATTAACTAGACTAGTCAAGTTTATCGTAACGGGTAGCTTTTTGTGATTAGGCTTGTAGCTTTGCTTTTTCGATCCCATAAATAAGATATTAACACCTCATTCCCCAGTCACCGTGATTTGCGCATTACAGGGTAACACACTTGTGATAACTACTGTTTCATCACAACATTTGATTAACGAACTATATGAATTATGATTCCACATGATCACTGCTGTTTGTTGTTTAGGGAAATATTTCAGTTTGGAGGAAGCAGTAAAATCACTCCTTCCAAATTATTTCAAAGAAAAACCTCAGACAGATTGTGAAGCCACACCAGAAGTTGAGGAACAGTCTAATGCTGCTGAGGGGGTCCCAACCTCGTCAACACAAGCAGAGGCCAGATGCTCCCCGCTTAAGGCCAAGTTGATGTTTGTTCGTGTTCAGGGTATAGAACCAAAACTGGAAATACCATTCTCTTGGGTTGCCAATAACTTGATCAATCCTGATTATTTTCTCCACTTATGTGTTTGCATCAAGGTATTGCAGTAAATAACATACAAAACCTTGCATGCTTCCCAAGTAGCCACTAGCCAATAGTTTATTCTTACCTCATATTTATGTTAGTTGCCTATACTTTTTTACAGATAGAGTGTTTGTGTTTCTTCTTTTCCAATGGTATAAACTATATATATTTACTTGATAGTAACATTTTACATTACATTTGTCCCTACAAATGTAAATTGAAAGAAGGAAATAAGTACTGGAAGTCATTTATGCTATCAAGAAGGTACAAAGAGTTCTAAACAAATAGTAATGCAGGCATATAGCAGATTAGACACTCCAGTTGAAATGCCTCCTTTAATGTATTCTTGAATTCTCTTTCCGTGCCCTTTCTCAGCGATCGTTACAACACGCTCCTTGGTCGAAAGAGCATTTTACATACATCGCTTCCCAGTGCAATTTTGCCAACTGGTTTTACAACCGTCTCCTTGATGCTTGAGAAACAGTACACAAACAGAATGGGAATAACATTGATGATGCATTTCCCTAGTCTCTTCAGTGCAATGCCTTGCCTTGATTCAGGCATGTTTAGTTTCGGCATGACCTGAACCCGTTTGTTGTGATAAGCCATCAATACAGCTGGGTTCAGCTGCACCTGAACCGTTGTGGAAGGCACTATTTGATGAAAGAATGTGTCAGCCATCTGGCGACTTGATATGAACAATCCATGTGTAATTTCTATCTTCTCCACGACTTCTGTTCCAGTGGAATAGTTTGAAAGTTCATCTGCATGACTTTCATCCAAAAAGCTGTAGTCATTATTCTGATTGTCATTGTTAGTTAACCTGAGAGCAAAGCTGTTGAAATCGGTATCATCAAGCTCAGTGTAGTCCCTCAAATTGTCACTCTGATATCCTATGCATATAATTTCTGTTCAGGATAGGTAAAAGCAAAAGAAAATGCTCAAGGACACAAATGCACAAAGACCATTTTATTACCTTGGAGATCATGACACTCCTGGTGCATATTTCCTTGGAAAAAGGTAGGGTTCTCAATATCAATTATCTTGTTAACCTCTAGGTAGCTCTGCATGAAGGTCAAGTTTTCAATTTTATGCTTCATATAATATTAAATTTTATTATTTTGAAAACCTAATGGTATCATAATAAGATTCCTTAATTTAGAGGGGTACAAATATTATATACCGTTTCAAGATCTTTGTCTGACATTCCAACCCTTCTCAAGTTCTCAACCATCCTCTCATCCTTAACTTGATCCTCTGTTTCAGATCCTCCAGTGATCCCAATGTAGTTCATAGCCTCAGATGAGTTATGGTTGTAACAAGATCTGAATGAGCTTGTTGATCCTTCGTGATGCACTTGGTTTGTATTGAAAGCAAAATTATCGTCAAGGGGAGAGTAACTATAGCTTGCATTTCCCCAACCCGGTGTCACGTTATCCTGTTGGACATGAGCTGCTGATAGGATTTCTTCCAGTAACCCTACTTCATTATTACCAGTGTGGATATTAGTACACTACACCATTTTGACACTAATGCGACAGATTATACGATGTTGGGTTTGTACCTGTGTCTTAAGATCCTAAGTGACAATATTTACACGTCGCTTAAAATTGTGTCGCATTGGAAGTCCTATACGACGGTACTAATACGACAGAGAAAACGATGTTACTTAAGTAAACTTTTGCGACTGAATGTAAATCAACAACCATATCCAGTCTCTTTAGTTGTCCTATGTGACGAGGCTCTTGTAACAAACGTGTTTCTGTCACTTAAGTGTAACATTATATTTTAGTAAAAATTGATCAATGTGGCCCTTATAAGGATTGTGTCAATGATTTTTTACGTACTTTCGTTTATGGGTATATTTTTTTAACTTATTTGATTATTTTATATTTATAAGCTTGTATGATTAATGAAATAAATGTGTGCTTCTTACAGATGATGCAATTACAAGCCGATGGGTCGCCACAATATGTACACGAGTTATGTTTTTTAGCATGCCAACCGCAAGCGCATCGTTTTTACTCAAAATGTGATGTGAATGGGGTGACATTTGTGGTATGGGATCGGAATCAACGACTTAAGACCCAAAATAGTGGAATAAGGATCGATTAGAGAATTCAAGTACAAGGACTGATCGATATGGGCTTCTAACTACGATGATCAAGAGTTAAAGTTTATGGATGAAAGGATTAGGGATATTTTTTAGTCAACGTACTTGTAAGTGAAAAAATAGTTAAGTTACAACATTTAAGATTTTAAGACAAATGAAAGTTATAGCAAAAATTAAGAGCGGTAAACGAAAATGGGTTAGAGGGTTAGTAACAATTTTTGTCAAAATATTTGTAAGTGAAAAATTCAGTCAAGTTACACTTGAAAATTTGGGAGGGAAATGAAAATTATTAGCAAATATTGAGAGTGGTGAATGAAAAATGGGTTAGAGGCCTAGAAAGTTAGTAACATTGTATCAAAATATTTGCAAGTGAAAAAATTCAGTCATGTTACATCTGAAATTTTGAGGAGGGAAATGAAAATTATAGCTAAAATTGATAGCGGTGAATGAAATTTACACTCTAGGGCTTCTTCACTTTCTCATCTGGCTCATCGAACGCCTCTCTACTGTTTCAGACCTAATCCACGGCTTCCATCAACACAATCCAGCTGCTAATCGACCGTTCATCCATCAGGTAAATCTCGTATGTACTCTCTGACAAATTCTTCTGCTGATTCGAATCCGCATCAGCCGTCGACCAAGGCTATTGAACCCCGGGCCTCTGCATCAGTCGAGCAATTAAATTCCTGTTTGAAGAAAGTACATTTTCTGGAGGAAGATAATCTAGTCATGCCCTGGGATGACGAGAACATTCCTGAAGAAATCATACGAACTCTACCAGCTCCAGGGTAAACCAATGCTCACTGCTTGCTTCTTTACTCTGGTGTATACTGGTTCACTCATAGTATGTACCTTAAGCAATTTTATATCAGAGTTTGCTGTCCTTTCCATGTTTAGGACACCATTTCTGGAGTATATAAATGTTCTGTTTAAAATTATTTGCTGTCCTTATTATTTTTTCATAACTTATGGACCGCATTTTGTAAGCTGGCATTGGTCTTCAGGAAGAAATACTAACGTATTACAGTTTTTGTGAGCAGATTTTGTTTACAGGTTTTTCTTATGGAGGTTTATCAGACGTTCCAGAAAGTGGGTACATTTCCTGCTCAATGAGTTCCACTATTGCCGGAGAAATTGGTATATTTGGTTATAAACCGTCTGTTCTGACGGATATGCTCGCTGGTAAAAGAGCTGAAGTTGGTACACATATTGGGGCGTACATAAGATCCTTTTCTGGTGATTGCTCACCTTCAGATCTTGAAATCGCCTTGCAGGTTGATTTTTTTCAAAGGGCTGCATTATCAACTGTCAAAGCATGGACTAGTTTGACTGCTGAAACTTACAAGCTGCAGCACATTTTTCTTAACTGTGTCCAGTTTTCAATATTTTAACCCACGTTTATATTGTGATGATTTGTGCAGCTTGTCTATCAGCTGTTCACTACGAATGTGAGACCTGGTGAGGAAGATGTCAAAATCGTTACGCAAATGGCTGAGGAAGCTGTGCGTGCTCAAGATAGAGATCCGTATACTGCATTTGCTAACCGTGTTAGGGATGTCAATTACGGGAACTCATACTTCTTCAGGGTATATGCTTTAACTCATTTTGGCAGACTCTCTGATTGAAAGCATTGTTCTACATTTTCCTAATGACTCTCACGCAGCCAATCAAAATAACTGATCTTCAAGAGTTTGACCCGCTTAAAGCATGCGAGTACTTCAACAACTGTTTCAAGAGGTTGCAGCTTGGATTCATAGCAAGCTTTGAAATTAAGTTTGTTTAGTGTAACTAGACTCTTTTTGGAGAAAAAACATTTTGTTGTACAAGCTAGAAAGTACTTTATGCGTATGTGTACTAAATGTTGAAAACTAATTCAGGGCTGTGTATTTCTTCGATTATCTAATCTTTATTTTAAGAAATACAATTACATCAAACAAATGGTTAAAATGAAAACCTAAATTAGCCAGGCACATGTATTCTCAAGCTTAATGAACAAAATATTTTAATTTCAAAATGTCTTTTAAGTATATTACGACGACGTTAATGTATAGTCGTATAGCAGCATTGCAACACAAAACCAACGTGACAGCAAATAGGACGTCCCGAAATCTTACGACAATTTTTAAGGCCTGCGGTGGCATAAGAACGAAACTACGTAGCAAATGCGACATAACTTATACGACGGGCATTTGGTCGTATAAGATGTAAGCGACAGTTTCCAGTCTTAAGCGACAGCTAATGTTCAGTCGCATTAGTGTCAAAATGGCGTAGTGGTAGTGGTGGCAGAAGCAAACTCGTATTGTGTATTTAGGTCATCAACTTCCAACGGAGGCATTGAAAATCTATGCTGCATCCTTGCACATTCTGAAGCAATATCAACCTGAAAAGCAGATTCATTTCAAAATGATGAACTAAAACCTAAAATGACCTATTCTATGTAGTCACTTAATTTACCTTGGATGGAAGGTTTGAAAAGCTTGGATATGATGTTGGTGTGAGGTCTAGTGCATCATCTGATAGAAACTGCATCCATCTTGCATCATTGTTTGATGTAGCATTAAAGTGTTTTTCCAAATTGCTGGTTGATGAAGATGCAACTAGTCCTCCCATGTGGTTATTATTAGTATCATAATTATTATGATGCTCAAAGTTGTGCATCATTTGATTTTCATGGTATCTGCTAGCATTATTTTGTTGAATGTACATCTCCTGGCCACCGGAGGAATACCCCTGATGAGCAGTGACTAATGCGAATAAGCGCTTCATCTGTCTTGGGGCCAACAATTACCGTCTTTTTAAAGATTCTGCATAGCGCATATGCATCCTGAAAATTTGTTTCACAAAAAACTCAGCAAAATGATGAAAATGTACTTGCAATTATAGTGAGGTTACTTTTGATAGTAGTAAAAGATTACTTGGAGTTGGAGGCCATTTGGAGATAAGCATTCACGCTCGTCGAGCCTGTATTCATGCATGACCCAACCGGTACGAGAGCCATGTGGAGCTCTACCTCTGTAATAAACTAGGGTTTTTTTCATCCCCACTTCCCTCATCTGGGATGTCACTTTTCTATCTTTACCAGTAGCCTTCCAATACCCAGCTTTGGTTGCTCGGTTTGTTCTTGATCCATTTGGATATTTCCTGTCTCTTGGGCTAAAGAAAAACCACTCCATGTCCTTGCTTGGCATCAAAGATTTCCCTACAAAGTTATCAGCTCAGCATGATTATTAACTGATTATTTTCAACATTCATGTATGTTGCCTTCACTAAAAACTTTTTTATATTAGCTTCCATACTTTCTTGGTTCAATTCGTTTGATGAGAGAACCTTCAAATGATTTTTGGATATAAAGTAAGAATACACTAAAGCAAAGCAAAGTATCTCCTTCTCTTTCTGGTTTTTGACCCCCCTCTACGATTGTGTCATCTAAGAAAGAGATCATGCAAGATTTTGAAGATATGCTTATTCCATGATGTAGTTAAAAGCATGCATTTCATAATATGGTCATATGTAACCTAACTACATTAGATCACGTAGACTGGGAAAAATTGACATATACCTGGCAAGTCCCAAGGCTCACACTTGTAAAGATCAACCTCAGGAATCACATCCAAATCGATTTTCCGCCTGTTGATCTTCCTATTGAGATAGTAGGATACCAGTTCCTCATCTGTGGGATGGAAGCGGAAGCCAGGGGGTAATGAAACTGGTGACATTATTACCGATATATATGATTTGTAGCTGATCCTTTCAAAGACAGCTCTAGAGAGTGTATGAACTATTTGTAGTATATATGTCTTCAAGGAACTCAGCAACTGTTAATATCTCCACCAACCTCTTCTTTTCTTCTTCTAGCAATATGTCTCTCTTCTGGAACAAAGAAAGCATGTAAAATTAGTAAAAACACATATATGGACTCAACACATAAGAAAGCAGATGAATCAGTAGTAAAGCTTGATAGAGACCTGATGAACAAAAGAAGAAGATAAAGAAGAAGATGGCTGAGTGCAGCACCAAGATCGAAAGAGATTAGAGGTTGGTTTGTACTATGTTTAAGAGGGAGAGAAGATAGGAGGTAAAGAGATGTATATTTATCAAGAAACAACTAGAGAGAGAAGATGGCAAAAGATGACTGAATACAATAGAATATTAAGAATAATGAATAGTAAAACAAAGAAAGCAAGAAAAGAAAAGGAGGATGAGAATAGGATTGCCTAGGGCGCCAGAACCACCCCTCCCACCTCCTCAGTTGCTCATCTTACCTTCTTTAACTTTCTTTATGATGTTATTATGTGTGTGTTAATGCTCTTTTTGCACATAATGCAGTGTTCTGTAGAAGCTGTTGTCTGCATTTCTCTGATTTTGCACAACTAGGTTATTATTTATAAACACATACAAACAATGAATATAAACATAGTATTATTCGACGGCGATCCGATGCTTGATATGTTGTACTTTGTTGGAATCCGGGCCCTTTCTTTCTCATGTCTGTAACTAATCACATTGTCTAAAGCATAATATAAATGTTGTCTCACCAGATCAGATGAACTAGTTTAAGTTGCAATTTTTTAAATAATTTTCATGTGGAAGGAATTCTTTGCGGCGGGGATGCATGGAGAATGTTCCTTTCTTTCACATGGCCCCATATGTTCATGAGCTGTTTGTGTCCACACCAGATAGAACAAACTACATGCACCCTTTAACAACACTGCTGCTGATCCTTATTGTTCTTTTGCTGTTTTTGTGTGGTTTATATACTTCAGAAGGTTTGATGTCCATAATTGTTTATAACTTGTTAGTTATTGTGTGTGTTGGAAGTTCCATTGTGTGTGGCTTGTTCGATCTAGCAAAAACGTAGGCAAAAGTTGGTACAGTTGCGTAATATGACCATAATTTTATCTTGTTATAAAATGTTGGAAAATAATTTTTTTGAAAAGAATGTACACCATACGTACAGTACTTTGAAGAACAGATCTGAGGTAACGTTTTTACAATTCAAACAGAGCCGAAACAAATTGACCCATTTTGGGCCGAGTACTCGGCTGAAGTATTTGGACCATTACGGTGGGTTTTATTTGCCTAACATTTGGGCCGAGTTACAACGACCCAATTCGATTCCATATATATATATTTAAAATTTTACAATCGATTTATCATAAAGATTTTTTGTTTTTTATTAACATAAATTTATTGTGTTTTTGAAGTAACATAAAAAAGATTGTGTGGATCATGAATCTATATTTATATATAATATTTATTATCTTTCCATTCCTGGCTTCACTCCACTAGATAAATTTAATCGAAATTTGATAAATAAAAATAATTCATTTTAACATATGGTTCAAATATAAATATTTAACAGGGATTTCAAAACTGGCTTGTATTAATAAATTCAAGGGAAAAGGAAAAAATGACAATGAAATACAGTCTGAATTAGATAAATTACATTTCAAACTGTCATCAAATGACATTTTACATTTCGAATTGTCAAAAAATTACAAATAGTTGATAAAGCAAACCAACAAGTGTGTAAAGGACTTAGAGGAGATCTCGGGCATGGAAATCTTTTATTTGTAATGATGTCCTAGTCCAAGGCTCAGTTGTGAACACAGTCAAAATCAACAAAACATGCATGTGGAAAATCTATCTTTGTGTTGAATGGTTTGTCAAAAATCAAGTCCAGAGTCGGGATCTTGTGTGATCCATATATTCAATGAGACCTTATGTCACATTCTATAACCGTCGGATGTTGGTAAAATGAATGGACAGGATGTATTAGGGGCGGGTTACGAAAATACTCTCTAAACTAACTCGCCCTAAAAGCGCAACAACTCTCCAAGGTTAAAGGTTTTGATTTTTGGACCGTTGGATGACTCTGATCCAACGATTCTTGTAAGGTTCGCAGGATCTCAATGAAGATAGGGTTCTCAAAAGAACACGGACCATCAAGTCCATGCTTCAAACATGTGAATCCTTTTACTCCAAACAAGTTAGAAAAAACAGAAAATCAACAACAATGTTTGGTGCTCAAGGAAATCATCCGACAATGAGTTGGACTAGTCGTAATCTCATGCATACATTTCAGACGCATGAAAACGAAATAAATTTGAACACAACTTATCTCATTAATGCTAAAAACACGCACGTTTAAGAAATCGAAAATGACTTATAATTAATATGAAAATGGTAATGAGGCATTTACACAAATAAATGATTTTAGCAATCCAACTCCTGAAATAGTCATACTACAGACTCATTCGTTTTTTTGGAATGAGAACCTCAATCACTATTCTTTGAATGCATATACTGAGTAAATTCATAGTTGATCATCTGCAAATCACGTCAATTAGGTGCAACCACACAATTCGCGTTCTTTTTTCACAACAAAATGATGTATTTCAAACTACAAAAGTTGATCCTTGATCGTCAAGTCAAGTGAAGACATTTTCCATTTCAACTTGTGGTTTTCAGTTGGTGTACATTAATGTAGATTTAATTAGGCGGAAATTTTTCATGCCAAATCATCTACTTGCACGGATGGTCCATAGTTGTATGGTTTGGAGGTTGATCATTAATATTTTGTAAGGATGCATAAATTCAGATTGGACCGTAAAATCGACCGAAAAATTGAATAAGATCTGATACGGATTGGTCTAATTTACGATCTTCATTTTTCGAAAACTAAGATTCATGGACTCGACAGACTAGTAATTTTTTTTAGTGTCTTCTTTTCTCCAGGAAAAATAGTTGATTTAATTGAAGTCCATTGACTTTCTTAAGCATCAAGCTGCATATAGATCATGACTTGAAGTAGTAATTTCTTTAAGTAGAGTTGTCAACTGACTTCTTCATGACTTGTGATTATTTAAATGTTTCAAAAACTTAACTAACAAGTTGAGGCCAATGCAGTTATGATTCATGTAATTGTAGTACGCTTCTTCATTCTATAGACTTGGTTAGTCACATGCTCATATTAATATTAAATTAAACCACATTATTTAGCAAAGAAAGAGTTTACTAATAATTTGCTACCAACCTCAGATTTGTCCTTTTCTCTTATTCTAATATTTGACTTCATTGTTATAAATTATTAACTTATTAAATAATCAAACGTGGCCTAGTAGGAAGTACTAGTAAATTTCCTCTACATTAAGTTAAGAATTTTAGTTTATTATTTGTGACAATTTATCAGTAAGAGTTAAGTTTTAGAGAGACATGTGAATTTTGTGAGACATAAGGACGTAATCTAGATCGTTGATTTGATTAATTCGACGGTTGAGATTTAAGTTGGTTTTTAATTAATTGGGCGGTTGAATTTGTAAAATACACGTGCGGTTGGTGATTGACGGTTACTAATATCAATAGTTGGATTGATTAAAATCAACGGCTGAGATCATGTCTTTCCGTCTTACTAAAAAATGTATATCCTCTTAGAACCTTCCATTTATCAGGAAAACATGTCAGTTGCCAATAATCAAACATTTTATCATTACGAAATTAGAACACCTAAAAATATTCAAATCGTATCAATTTATAACAAGTGGGGGAAACCCCAAATCCACAAAAGAAGAATAAAAAATAAAGAGACATCTGAGAAAAGATGGCATCTGAGACAAGTCAAGCAGCCCTAATACTCATTTTTTGTGAATGTTGCACCATACTTTCCGTCTCTTGAAACTAGTCATTAGTCCAACCAAGCAAGAATGGTGAGACTGTTGATATAAAGATGGTAATAATGTACGCACTTATCATAAATGAACTAGTAATGACATACGCACTGATCATAATATTTTACGATTTAAAGGAATAGCGATGATAAATGAATTGATAATGACGTACGCACTTATCATAATAATTTTAGATTCATGTGTTAAATATATTACAGAAACATATACTAAACTAAGAACAAGATTTTTATGCATAATAAGGAAATATAGAAATCAAAACAGAACAGAACAAGTTGGAATTTAATTCTCAAAAACCCAAGTAACAGTTACATAGAGAGCTGCTAAGCAACATCATAGCAACTTCCATACAAATTTCTACACATTTGTATGCACCAAAATCTCATTCATTCCCTCCTCTATATAAACTCTTAAACCCCTTTACACATATTTCAAACCAACTCTTCTTCTCTTCTTAAACATTGTTTTTTCCACATCTTTCCATACAAGAATTTGTTCTTCTAAGCAAATTCTACACACACATTCATACTTACAATGGATATTTTGCCAAGATGCGATGCGAACTACGTCCCGCTTTCTCCGATCACCTTCCTGAAGAGGGCTGCTACGGTTTACGCCAACCGGGATTCCATCATTTACGAGGGTGTCCGATTTACTTGGCGCCAAACTCATGATCGATGTGTCCGTCTTGCTTCCTCACTATGCTCACTTTTCAACATAGGCAAAAATGATGTGGTGAGTAAATTTAAAATTTTCAGTGAAATTTTATGATTTCTTACTTTTGTTGTACGTGTGAAAATTTTCTGAATTTATTTTGGGAAATTGTGTAGGTTTCCGTGCTGGCTCCGAACATTCCGGCGATGTACGAGATGCATTTTGCGGTGCCTATGGCCGGGGCTGTGCTAAATACTATAAACTCTAGGCTGGATGCAAGCAGTATTGCCACAATTTTGAAGCACTCTGAAGCTAAGCTCTTCTTTGTAGACTATGATTATGTATCAGTGGCTCGTGAAGCTCTTCAAATGCTCATGAGTACCTCGTCAGGATCGGCCCTTCCCTTGGTGATTGTCATCGATGATATCGAGTCACCAACGGGGATCAGGCTAGGAAGGTTGGAATATGAGCAACTCATTGACATGGGAAATTCTAACTTTGTTCCGGTTGAGATAAAAGACGAATGGGAGCCTATTGCGCTGAACTACACGTCCGGGACTACACAAGCCCCGAAAGGGGTGGTGTATAGTCATAGAGGTGCGTATCTAAGCACAATGAGTTTGATTCTTGGATGGGAAATGGGGAGCGAGCCAGTTTACTTATGGTCGCTCCCCATGTTCCATTGCAATGGATGGACTTTTACATGGGGAGTCGCGGCGCGTGGTGGGACTAATGTGTGCATCCGCAACACGACTGCCCACGACATTTACAGAAGCATTGCTTTACACCAAGTGACACATATGTGTTGTGCACCAACTGTTTTTACCCTCTTGTTGCAAGGCAAAGCTACCACACCAGAGCTGAGGTTTAACGAAATGAATCGCAAAGTTCATGTTCTAACCGGCGGAGCCCCACCGCCGGCCTCATTACTCGAGCAAATGGAAAGCCTTGGATTCCATATTACTCATGCTTATGGACTAACTGAGGCTACAGGCCCTGCGTTGGTCTGCGAATGGCGCGATCAGTGGAATCGACTTCCATATGAGGATCAAGCAAAACTTAAGGCCAGGCAAGGGATAAGTGTGCTGACACTTTCTGATGCTGATGTAAAAGACCCGAAAACGATGAGAAGTGTACCTCGAGATGGAACAGCAATGGGTGAAATAGTACTAAAAGGAAGTAGTATAATGAAAGGTTACTTTAAAGATCCCAAGGAGACCGCTAAGGCCTTTAAAAATGGGTGGTTTTGGACCGGAGATGTAGGCGTGGTCCATCCGGACGGGTACATTGAGATCAGAGACAGATCAAAAGATGTGATCATATCAGGTGGAGAAAACATCAGCAGTGTAGAAGTTGAAACTAAGCTTTACTCTCATCCAAGGGTCATGGAAGCTGCTGTAGTAGCAATGCCTCATCCGATGTGGGGCGAAAGTCCTTGCGCTTTCGTAGTCCTAAAAACAAACTCAAACAGCAATCCAAACGACGTATCCGAATCAGACATCATTGATCACTGCAAGAAAAATCTTTCAAAATTCATGGTACCTAAAAAGGTAGTGTTTTTAAAAGAGTTGCCAAAGACCTCAACAGGAAAGCCTCTTAAAAATGAGCTAAGGGCATTGGCTAAGCAACTTGTGACGGAGTCCGAAAATACTTACAAGAATCAGCCTCAGGTAAAACCCACAAGCAAAAACAGTACAAAAACATCAGCAAATACTGAAAGGAACAGGAATCAGCAGCAGGAGCATCGGATAATGGCTCAGTCGCGGCTTTAAGGACTTGAGTCGCCGGAAAGTCATTTTATTTGTTCATTCCTTGCTGATTTTTATGTATGTGATGTAGTGTAACTTATTTGCCATCATACACCAAAAGTATACTACTGATTAATAAAATCTTATCTCTATTTTTACTCCATCCATGAATCAATTCTTATTTTCAGTATCCAGGAAATGGCTGTCAGAATCTGATGATTTTCACTAAATTGCTTACTAGAAAGTCATACAAAAATGGGATACAAACAAATAATCTAAGGTTTACGAGTTTTCGACGAAACAAACATCCAACCGCAGACTAAAGAGTTTTCACTTTCTTGACGAACAAGGAACTAATGAAAAGTATGTTTGCATCTCAGTTTGGGAATGTTCTTAACTTCTCATCATCTAAAATGCATCTAACAATTCTAATTTCGAAAAATGGTATGTTTTTCGCATTTTGCAATAACATTTTGATGTTGTGAATCTTGCTGAAGTAAGTTAAAGCTTATCTGAGATTCACCTAACAATGAAGCAAAATCATTTGAGGTGAGTAACTACTCTGTGGCTCTATCCATTTGTAGATAAGTTAAGTTCATACCTGATATTTTCTGAAAATGACATATGTCTAATTTAAAGCATTGAAGATTTTTAGGCTGAGATGAAAATAAAGAATCAGGTATGTACCTAATCTATCTATTATAGTAAACTATTAATAGCAAAATACATCAGATCAAAATTACGTCGTTTTATAATATTAAATTTAAATTTCAGTCAAACTATATCGTTTCAACTCACATGTTATCATTCGTCCTGGCCCATAAATCAAAGCCCGAGCCCGGCCTGACCCTAATATTTGCAGCCCATCACTAAAATTCGGGCCGGCTGGGCTGAGCTTGATAAAAATTGTGAAGCCCGAGCCCAGCCCACAAGCTCATACTAATTATAATTTCATTAAAAAAATCGATATTTATAATTAAAAATTTATTTTTTTAATAGTTTCAAAATAATAATAATGCGTAAAAATTTATTTAAAATAATATTTGATATGTCTAATAATTTTTATATATGTATTAGACAATATATAATAAAGAAATGAAAAAAATATGATGAAAAGTAGAGCGTATAGTTTAAAATAATTAGATATAACTAAAAAATACCTTATTTAGATCAGAAAAAATGTTCTAAGTATCAAATATATTGAAATATATCCGTAATTTTTGTCGAGCTTTGAATGGGCTTGGACGGGCCGGGCCGGTGGGCCGGGCCTAGGGCCTCAAAACGAAGCCCGAGCCCATTCGGTGGGCCGGGCTGGGCTTCAATGGGCTTTCGAATGGCTTTTTTCGGCCGGGCTTTGATGGGTCAAATGCCAATGCCTATCGTAGATGTTGTTCTAAAACCACATGCTGTTCTGGTCATATTTGCCTTAACTTGTTTAGGCACTTTCCATGTCTTTAAAATAGAGAAGATCATTCATTGGTTTTTTATGATATTTCACTCTAGCAATTTTGATATGAGCCAATTAGAAATATTGCTAGCTTTCAAGTATGCCTGTAATAACTAGAAGTAAGATTTATGGCGCAAATTTGGATACAAAAACATTTATTATACCAAAAGATAATAATTCATTTCTTTAAACATAGTCTGCATATCATCTAATGGGCCTTGGAAGTAGCGCAAAGCAGATGTTCATATCAAGCTCGAATTAAACTGATCGCCAATGATACAGTGCAGATCATCAACCCAAACTGTGCCAGGAATCCATATTTCCTGAGGAAAATAGACAATTTAGCATCATTATTTGATTGAAAAAAATCAAAGTAATCAATGTCTTTAAACAAGCAAGGTATCCCATTCCTTCTAAACTGATGCTATGCAAAGTTCATAAAAATTAATATATTCACAAATTTACATTCGACTTGATATTACACGAGGAATCTTAGCGTTACATATCGAATATAAAAACTTGAACAAAAGCAAGAGCTGATGACAACTCTTCAGCAAGCACCCTATCAGGCAAAAACTCAGCACACATCTCTAATCATGTACGAGCTAAAATGACCATAAGCATGTCTCTCCTCACCATAAATGAACAATCACAAAATCTAACATTTATCCCGACGACACAGTGTGATGAACATAAATTGGCTAGCTTCGATTCAAAATAATGCAGTTAATTTTTTCGCATTTCTTGTTATATTTCCTTAAATTGTATAAGCATGATGGAGAAAAAGCTCACCCAATCTTGATGCGGTTTTCCGGAATGCCAGTTGCATACCCAGTAAAGTAAAAATATCGCGCCACAACATAAAGCAAACCAAGGCCTGTAGCCACCAGAGGATGTTTAATTCCTCCAAGGCTCATCAGTATGAAATACACAGGCATCATTTCCAGCGAATTCTGATGTCCTCTCTGCGCCAAAAATCACATAAAGTTCTCATCTTTATACTCAAAACTCAAAAACCTAAAAAACCCTAATCAATTTCAACAGCTTATACACAAACCTGTACACAGTTGAAGAGCTTGGCATCTTTGTTTTCCGATTCAGTGGCGTAAAGGGTCGGATAGAACACCTTGTACCTGTAAATCAAACATCAAAAACTGATTTAAGTCCTCAAAATTCGAGTAAAAATGAACAAAAATCGAAAGGTGGATGAAGAGATGGATACTTCTTGCGGGCTTTGCCAACTTGGAAGGACATCCATAAGTTGAGGAAGCAGTAGAGGACAAGAACGAGGACGACGTAGCCATATTCAGATGGAAGAAAAGTAATCGCAGCCATTTTAGATGATGGATCTGGATATGACACTGTACGAGGTATATGTAATGGTTTTCTGGAAACGCGAAACCACGTCGTTTTGAAGACAAAACGTTGTCGTATTGACCAGGTTTGGTGTTGAAATTTCTTCGTGACTCACTGGCTTCCTGTCCAAACCAAGGTTTCTCTTAGTTTATTGATGTTTGGTTTTATGTGGACTTAGTCTTGATTAATTTATGTGTGCTTTTGTGACAATTTTGAAACCTGACTTCATTGCTTCCGTCATTGGAAATTTGTTCATAAGCAATGACATGTTTTGGTAGCAAAATCTGCTGAGGGACTGAGGTTTCAGCAGCGCTACTTATGATGAAGGTTGTGAGCTCAAAAGCACCTACACACCATAACCTTACAGTTGAAACTTCTATAACAAACCATGAACTTCCAAATAAAAGAGAAAAGTGATAAGATGTGCTTATAGTGGTAGAAAATGATCCATAAAAGATCTGAAATTGACAAGTGAATACTCAATTTTCATACAAAAGCACTTGGCCAGTAGAAATTAGATTTAGATCCACTGAAACATCAATCTAGTTTTGTAGCTACAGTGCTGGCCAAAGTGGACTACGTGGGTCGAGTGCCAACTATTTCTGTGGGGCGAGTGCCAACGCATGCAACAAGGGTCTCAACAGAAACCTTAACAACATCACGACGGACACCCATATCAGAAACCAACCTGCTGACGCGATACATGCCAGTACCAACAGCAGCTAATGCTAAACCACCAAAGCTAGTCGTAAGGAATCGTAGTGGAGAAGACGCAACACTGGTAGCAAATGCCAGGAAAGAAGCTGCCTGTCCACTTCGTCCAACACCGATACTACTGCTAACAAGAAGTCCCGTCTTACAGTAAACTGCAAAGTCCTCGCAATTGTTTTTAAAAATATGGTATACTCCAAATCCATTTTCAAGTAGGAACAAGGCTCGGTGGAGGACATCTTCTGGTGGATCCGACTTAGCTAGAGTACATGTCCCACCACGCCCTTTAGCAAGAAAAAAACCTGCTTTGACATCATACTCAAATAGGTAGAGATCACCGCCAGCTAGAAAACAGTCTAAGCATGAACTAATTACACCAGCCAGCCTAGATTGATCGCCACAATTTGGACATGGATTATCTAAATTGACAGCAGGAGACGAGCTGACTATAAATTTATCAAGCACAGTTCCTGTGCCAACTTCCTGCCCTGCACCACGCGTGAAATGGATCACGTTACCATCTCCAACATATATACCTGATACAAGAAAAAACAAAAATGTCAACGTCCAAATTCGAAGAATAAATTAGAAACAGACAATGTAATAACCCGCGCAACTTTCAGCATTTCGTGCATCATGTAAAATTGAATTCAAAACGAAATCTGAAACAACATTTGAAACAAAAAGAATCCAAAAACACAAAAACAAACAAAAAGTCATTAGGTCAAAATTGTAGTCAACAAGAGTTAATGAATAACCATGATGAGCGTAAATGTAAGCGCTACGCCATGAATAAATATGATCGCCGGGTTTGATCTGATCCCTTTCGACCTTGTTGGATAGAACCCCCATTTTACGTACGGAAGCGGATCAACGGCGTCTCCCCCTCGCGTTGTTGTATTCTGATTTAGGGTTTGTTTGCGCACATGGAAGAAGAAGGTGCTTTTTTTAGCTTGGAGGGTATAATCGTCATTTGGGAATAATCTCCAGCTGAGAGACTCGTCGATCCGCGTGAGTGATTGTTTTATTGAATATTCAAATTTTCCCGACATTACTATTTAATTATGCTGCTTTCATCTTTGTTTATCGTGCGTTGGGCTTTGGGGTTTGTCACAGTTATTAATGGGCCGGCCCGGCAAACATTTGACAGTTCGATTTGCTGGATAAGGTTTTAGGAAGAATCTCCAACAACAGTCAGTGTTTTTTTGTAAATTTAACTATTCAAGTCAATTAATTATTAATTTAATACTAATTATTAGATTAATCAAATTAACGGTTGATATTTATCTCCTATTGTATAAAAATTTAATGTTTCTCTCGATTTTATCCCGGATTTGCTTATAATATAGTACAAATAATTTGGTCAAAATCGAAAGTTATTTATAGCGGAACAAATCAACACTGTTGTTTATTTTTAAGTAGGGCAATTTATCGAAAACCACCCATAAATTTGGGTTTTTTCGGAAACCACCCGTATCTTTGAAAATTATAAAGTCACACCCTTAAGTTTATTAAATTTTACAGAAACCATCCATATGTTTAAATTTAATCAAAATATTAATAAAAATGATAAAAAAACTTATAAAAATACGAAAAAAATACATAATTAATTACAAAAATCATAAAAACATTTAAAAAATCAGGATATTAAATAAAAATATAATATAATTATAAAATTGAAATTTATTCATATGACATGTATACAAATGTGAAAACTAAATTTATAAAAAAATATGGCGTCTTGAAAATTACAAAAAATTACCGGCAATCATCATTGCTCCATTAAATTTATAAAAAAATCATAATATTTTAAAATGAGTGTTTAAACTTTATTATATATGCAATAAAATTTGTGTTTGAATGCTTTATATGTAAAAATGTAACAAAAGTTAAAGTTATAACACACTATTATAAATTGTAAGACACCATATTTTTGTATAGATTTAGTTTTCATATTTAATACATACCATATGAATAAAAAGTATAGTACTTCATTTCAAATTTTATATAATTATTAACATCCTTATTTTTTAATTTTTTTTATGATTTTTGTAATTATATGTCCCTTTTAGCATTTTTAAAAGTTTTTTTATGATTTTTGTTAATATTTTGATTAATTTTAAACATATGGATAGAATTTTTTCATATTTAATACATACCATATGGATAATTTCAAATTTATATTTATATTTTATATTTATTTAATATCCTGATTTATTGATTGTTTTTATGCTTTTTTTAATTAATTATGTATTTTATTTGTATTTTTTTATCATTTTTATTAATATTTTGATTAAATTTAAACATATGGGTGGTTTCTGAAAAATTTAATAAACTTAAAGGTGTGATTTTATAATTTTCAAAGATACGGGTGGTTTCTGGAAAAAACCCAAATTTATGGGTGGTTTTCGGTAAATTGCCCTTTTAAGTATTATAACTTCTCGATTTTATCCGATTATAGCTACATCAGATCTAATTCTCAAATCACTATAACAAGTTCACACTTTTTGTACCAACTCTTCAACCTCTACTTCAGGGATGGATCTATGTGAAGGCAATATGGGCTAAAGCCCAAGTAGTTTTAGATAAAAACATGAAAAAATAAATTTTAACCCCACAATTTCAATCAAATTTTTTTTTAGCCCAACATTTTTTATAAATACAAAAATTAGCCCTGGGCACATTAAGAGATCATGAGAAGATTCCAAGGTCACTCGCCACATGGACATCAGAAGAGATCCTTGACATCTCGTATCACATGTTAACAGCATAACTACTTGGTAGTTAATCCCATGAAGTGCAGGTTTATGGAAGCTTCAATGCCAAATTCTTTTGACGTGGATTATCTCATTTGTACAGATTAAGGTAAAAGAGCAACACTCTTTAACTCTAAACCATCACTCATCCTAATTGTGCGACCAAACTAAAGTGTCTTATACACACAACCTAAAGTTTATTAGACCAATACGTGATGATATACACAAATGATTGATGCATCTGGCAGTTCTCAATTCATTTATCGAATTTTATGTGTAACTACTTTAATGACGGACACAAAAAATTATGAAAATTAATTCATAAGTACGCACAAATCAACATTTTCATTATATATTTACACACAGAAAAGGATCGAAAAATACAAGTAATGCCATTGGTTTAAAAAGGAAAAAAGCGTCTAGAAAGAAACGAGATTGGTCGGATTTCAGTTGGTCGACATGGACAGATCACGCATGTACAAATCCATGTCTTAAGGTCACTTGTTTCTCTTTCATTAATCCCATGAATCATGATGCTTTGCATTAACTCACACTCAAACGCGTCATTCATAATATCGATAAACCGCGTTATCTTAAAAACCTCTTCCACTCCCCTGCCACCGATATATAACCACCCCAAAACAAAGCAATCCATATCACCTTAAAAAACATAGCAGAGCAATGGCCGACGTCGACATCTCCGAAATCTTCAACCGTTACGACGCAAATGGCGACGGACGCATCTCAATCGAAGAGCTTCATCACCTAATGACAACCCTCTCCGGCCCTAACACCGACCCAACTGAAATCAACCGCATTATGGATGAGATTGATAAGGATAAAAATGGGTACATTGACTTGAATGAATTCGCAGAGTTTCAAAAACGGGAATCAAAATCTGGGTCGGGATCATCGGATGAGGAGCTGAAAGCGGCGTTTGATTTATACGATATGGATAAAAACGGTGTGATATCGGCGCGTGAGTTGCACGCGGTGATGAAGAAGTTGCGAGAGAAGTGTACGATTAAGGATTGTTCGAAGATGATTAAGTCGGTTGATGTTGATGGTGATGGGTGTGTTAATTTCGAGGAGTTTAAGAAAATGATGAGGCCTTAATCACTCACTGTTTGAGATTATGTTGATGCAGCATGACTTTAATTATTGTCTGTTTTATTATTTGGAAAATTGACAATTTAAGGCATGCAGATGTCTAATACAAATCCGTGTAGTATGGAATAGTTTTTCAAAGAAATTAAATTCAAATTTGATAACTGTCATTCTTAAATCAGTCAAATCAATAATTAAGATGATGTCTTTCCGTGTCAATAAAAATACTTGTTTCTTTAGAACTAACCTGAGTAGGTAAAAGATCAAATAGAACAAATATATTGTCGTGAGACAGTAAGATATATCTTTCGCGATCTTAACCCATTTCGAATAATATATAAATCATTTGATAAACAAAGAAAATTTAGTTGATCGTAGAAGGATGATATCGTAGCAGTTACACTTTTGATAATCTGTCAAGAGTTTGGTAAGGAACAAGTGATCTAATTTATTAAAAATGTATGCGCCAGGAAATTATTCCATAAAAGCAACGATAAGTAGAGACTGATGGCCACTACACAGTTTCCAGAGACCGTGTTTGGTAAAGATGTACTTCATTTGTTCATGCCAGTAGCATCTTTGATTGCATCAGCTGCCCCTTGTGCCTTTTGTTGCATCTGCTGTCCAGCCTACATGTTTATAAAATGTGACTCTAATATTCAACCTCAGCTTTCATTAGTATGTAAAGTTGATATTCATAAAAATGTCAGAATGGAATTGAACTTACATTTTGGCAGGATTCCTTGGCGGAGTTAGCTGCATTGCTAGCCTTGTCCATCAGCTGACTACCCTTTTCCTGCATAAGTATGTTCCATGTATCAACTGATCAGACATTTCGTGTTCGTAATCGCGTTGTAAATCGAAAAAGACTAGTAAGAAATACGCAGTACCTGAGCTTGTCCCTTGGCTTCTCCAGCTTTGTAGCTCAAATTCTGAGAGTTATCAGCCATCTTCTCAAATCAAAATGTGAATGCAAATAATCAGTAGCTTGTTTTGTATGAATTCTACTCCTACAAGGATGAACAAGGCCTCTTTATATAGTCATCAAGCTAGGGTCCCACTTGTTGAATGTTCCATATATCTACCTGAAGAATAGGTACATTAATTTGTGGAGACCAAAGGTATTGGAGTCTCCCTTATGAATAGGTGTTGTAAAAGGTTATTGGCCATAAGCATTACATCTGAATTCAACTATTGACTCAAATGTTTATCAAGAGTTAAGTTAGCCTACTGATCCTGAATGTTGTATTATAAGCCACACGCAATGAGTCTGATTTCTAATGAATGGATACTATAAAAATAAATATGTAAATAAATAAAGACTCAACATATTATAAAAACACACATTGTATTAGATTATAAAATATTAGTCGAATTTATTTTTAATGCTTTAGATAGACAATTTAATAAACTGTAATCACTTTTCTTTAAAGAGTATTAAAATAATAATATTATGATGTCACGTTTTATGTTGCACAATAACATCTCTTTCTTCTATCATCATGTTGTTTAAAGCAAATGCCTTCTCTATATTGTTGTCGTCTACAGTACAAGTCACACATATATGGCCAACATGGCAATTTCAACTGGTTATAGGTTTCACATGGCTCATAGCTGGATGGATTCGTTACTGTTGACGTGTTTGAGAATATCGATGATGAAGATGAAAAAGATGGTATTGATAAAAATGATGATGACGATGATGATCGCGATGGCGCTGCTGAGGACAACGAAGAAGATGCGTCATCGTCTTCATCATCTTCTATGTTGTAATTATTTGTATCATCAATTTTAGTAGATGCGTCATCTTTTCTGTCAATTTTATTCACATTTGTAAATTTATCGTCCAACGTAGTTTCTACTGCAATGCAACGTATTATGATTAATAGAAATCAAAGTATAATAGACACATTTACATACACTTATGAAATTATCTGATGAAATTTGTACAAAAGGTATAAAATAAATAATATGCTTACACGAAAATTCCACGAAGAATAAAAAAACAAGAATTCCAAGAAATTTGATTTTCATTTTTTCAAATATCTCAAATAACATACAAAAATGCTACTTATTTATAAGAAATAAACTAATTTCACATGGCTTCGAGTCCATTATGTAAACAAAATTAGTGAAAAAATCAATATGCAAAATGTGTTAATGAAACTATTTACATTTTCAATGTACAAAAAGTTGTGTGTGAATAATTTCAAATCAATCCTTTAAATAAAATGAACAGAAAACTAGGTGTTTATAATAAATGATACACAATCAGTCTGCAGTTCTGCACTTACCAAACGCTTGTTGTGTATCTGACTTAGTCATTTTCTAATGACTGAAAATGTATTCATTCTTAAAACTTAATGTAAATAGCACAAATGACTTTTAACAAAAATAATGGTGGAGCAAATCAAACATATAATTTAGTTGTAGTCATTTCGTTTTTTAAATGAATTCATAACAAGAAAAATTGGCGCTAGAATTTGAAACTGTTTATAGTTAAATCGTACCGGTTACATTTTTAAAAGAAAATACGTGAAAATAATAATAATATGATGTCACGTTATGCAATAACATCTCTTTCTTGTATCATTAAAACCTCTAAAGCAAATAACCTCTCGGTAATGTTGTTTTTTACATGAATAATCACACATATACGGCCAGCATGGCAACGGCAACCGATCATAGGCTTTGTTTATAACATCAACGGACGGATTCGTTACCGTGGACGCCTCTGAAGATGATGAAGACGATGATAAGGACACTGATAAAGACGATACCGATGACCAAGACGATGACGATGAGGCATCATCATCTTCATCATCTAAGATGTAACTCTTTGTATCATGCTTGTTGTTAGATCCACTATCTATTTCGTCAATTTCATATATATTAATTATTTTACTGGCCAACACAATTTCTACTGCAAATAAAACATATTATTAATATGCAATCACAGTATATCACAAGATTGATATGATGAAGTTTATATAAATATATTATAAAATTAATCTAACGCTTACATGAAAATTCTACAAAGAATAAAAATATAACAAATCCAAAAAAATCACCTTCATATTTTAAATGTCACCATTAGTAGATAACTATTACACATATTTATAGAAAGAAAAAAATATTAATTTTACATGGCTTGAAAAGTTAACAATTTATTATTCAAGCCAAAAAACGTTTTTTATGATAATCATTTAATTTTTCATTGTACAAAAAATTGTGTTTCGGTAATTCCAAAAAGTCTTTTAAAACCTTCGACATAGTTATTTAACACAAACAGATAAACTACAAAAAATGACGAACAATATTTGCTCTAAACATACGTCTTACGTAAAATCCCAAATTACATCCTCGTCAATGACTAACAAAAATGTTTAAAAACGTGCTTAGCTAATTTAAAAAAACTACACTTTATGCACTTTCTTTTAATAAATTTAACTGCACTTTTAATAAATCGTTAATTATTTTGCATCACTGAGTCATCGAAATTATTATTTTTTGTTTCTAATTATCCTCGTAATGTTCCAAAAATTAAAAATTAATTAAAATTTTAGTTCGCC
The DNA here is from genome assembly GCA_006409495.1 of Sedum album. Lineage (NCBI taxonomy): Eukaryota > Viridiplantae > Streptophyta > Magnoliopsida > Saxifragales > Crassulaceae > Sedum > Sedum album. Next base: position 96,134 of record QZGG01000105.1, read on the forward strand.
ATGATAATTGATAAATTATTAAAACTTTCTATTATTTCTGTAAATCAAGGTTTATTTTATTAATGACAAAATGAATAAGAATACCCAATTAAAAAAATATTTAATATTGGGATTATTATCATCGTCCGACAACTTTATTTGTTACACTCGAAATGACACATTTTTAATCATGAGTTTACAACTAATCATCACTTATTGGTAAATAAAAATATAAGTTGTAATTTTGTATGTCAAGAGATGTTACTTTATATACAGTAACATCTTGGCTTATAATCGTATATCGTTTTAACGCACATACCCTTCTTATAATTTTGCCTTTTACATGAATCGTTGCATATATCTTCAAAACATTGCGTCATTCCCGACTTATAATAGTCATTGTTCAACACCATATCCTTCGCTGGTGATAACGATAAACATAATGATGACGATGCTTCTGATGGTGGTGGTGGTGATGGTGGTGGTCGTCGTTGTTGCGATCGCCACATAGTTAACTCATAACTATGTGAATCAAGTTCATTGTCGAATACACCATTTATATCATCAACTTCATTGAAATCAGTAAGTTCATCACAATGGACAACTTTCACTGTAAAATAAAATACAAAATGCGACATTATATTAGTTTATTAGATTTATCAAATATATTTTCTTTAAAAATCATCATAAAATAAAAAAGTATCTCACATGAAAAGGCAACGAAGAATGCAAAAAGGAATCCAAAACACTTAGTATTCATGTTTTTCAATATGACAAGTAATGGACAGTTTTCACACTTATTTATAGGATAAATAAAGCACAACTTAATTTAATAAGGTTTATTAATTAAATGTGTTACTATCCATTATTCTGATCAAATTATATTAAATAGTTAAATTTCAGTGTATGATATTTAGTGTATAATAAATGTTTTATAAAAAAGAAATATCCAAAATTTATAAATTGAATTGTAGCGTGGCTTCAAGAGTTAACAATCGTGATTCAAATCAAACTTGTGAAAATTATTTAATTTTCAATATGCGAATTAAAATTCATGTTTTCACATTCTAAAAAGTTTAAGTGTAAACTCGTGAGTCATGTTTTTTGAACAAGTAAAAGACGAAGATGACATATATTTTATATTTTCATGGCTTCAAGAGTTAATTTTAAATTTTTAGTAATTTGTAGTTACTAAATATAAGTAATATAAATTGGATAAACATGAAATTATCCTACTATAGATTATCAAATAAAGTAATGAACTAATGAAATTAAGTAATATTTATAAAAATAAGGGGTAAATTTGGAAAGAAAAAGTGGCCTCAAAATAACCTCCAATAGAGGTCCTTGAGCTTTATATATAGTAGAGATTTATTAAATTATTAATAATCAATAATAAAGATCGTATCATAATTTTATTGTGCATCTATAACTTAACTCTGGAATTTAAACATTGCATCTTTCTTTATTGTTTCACTTCTTTCATCGATAAATCGTAACTACAAATCATTTGTGGATCTTTATTTAAAAATTTAAGAATCTGATCCTTGGCTAGGAGTGACTATGAGCACATCATTATATATATCTGAAAAATTGAAAATAAATAAATAAAATATAATACATAGCGTGGCCATGAACACATTATTATGTACTCCGTATGAGACTGTGTGGGACCCCCTGTTCAAGTCGTGAAGTTGTCCTTTGGACTTGAAATGTGAAGAGACATGCACCTTAATAATTGATCATATGCTCACGGATCGTTGGGTGAAATTGTTGTTGTGAACAGAGCTTCAAATCTTCAATTGTACTAGATGTGTGATTTTAATATGAAATCTTATTGATATATACGCTTAGAAAAATAAACACTTGTATTGTGTTATTATTTATTAGTTTATTTTTCATTATGATTTTGTAAAAATAATTAGTTGTTGAATTCGGCGATTTTGTTTAGAATTAAATAACATTTGCTAAATTATTTAAAATCAATAATAAAGATCGTGTCATTTTATTATGCGCCATTTAGAACTTAACTCTGGAATTTAAACATTGCATCTTTCTTTTATTCTTTCACTTCTTTCATCAATTAATCGTACCTTAAAATCATTTGTGGATCGTTATTTAAAAATTGAAAAAATCTGATCCTTGGCTATAGGTGATTATGAGCACATCATTATATAAATCTGAAAAAATTGAAAATAAATAAAAATATAATACAAGCGTGGCTATGAACACATCATTATGTATGAGACTGTGTGGGACCCCCTGTTCAAGTCGTGAAGTTGTCCTTGGACTTGAGTCTTGAAATGTGAAGAGACATGCTCCTTAATAATTGATATGCTCACAAATCGTTGGTGAAATTGTTGTCGTGATCAGCACTTCAAATTTTTAATTGTATTAAATATATAATTTTTATATAAAATCTTATTATTATATATACTTAGAAAAATAAACACTTGTAATTGGTTATTATTTATTAGTTTATTTTTCATTATGATTTTTTTTGCACATGATTCAGTATTGTCAACATGTTGTATATGCTCTTTGGTCTTTGTTCAACAAACAGAACCAGCTTCTACTTCCAAGAGTGTAATTGGCATTGGTCTCTTCTCAACTCTGCTTTCCAACTCAAAATGAAGCAACTCCAACCATCAACTGATCATCTGGATCAAAAAAGCCATACAAAAATCATTACACTATTCATCCCAATCCTACTTTTCTTCTCAATCATCCTTCTTTTAGGCCTTCCTTTACAACTCTACCCTCTCGAATCATACTTACTGTCCCGTCCGTCGTCCTCAGTTTCCTTCGCCACCGTTGCAGAAGGGAAAAGCCATAAACTTGGTGAGAAATGCAATCTTTTTTCCGGCGAATGGGTACCTGACATAAGGGAACCTTATTACACCAATGTGACTTGTTCAGCGATACATGAGTATCAAAATTGTATGAAACATGGCCGGACCGATACGGACTATTTGAAATGGAGATGGCAGCCTGATGGATGTAAGTTGCCTATTTTCAACCCTGTTATGTTTTTGGAGATGGTCAGAGATAAGTCAATGGCCTTTGTTGGGGATTCTGTTGCTAGAAATCATATGCAGTCTTTGATGTGCCTCTTGTCCAGAGTAAGCAAACACTTTACCTCCTTCCATGTTATTTCTTTTATTCTTTTCTTTATATAATACTATTCCGATATCATGATAAATTTAAGTTTTAGTCGTATAATTATCGAGAAAATGACCGCTGGACCGCTATCTCATACGAAAGATATTATTCAGACATCTACTTGTTTTTTTCTTCTCCTTTTGAAAAGATAGTTCTATCATTAGAGATGTAGAGTAGCAAGATCCAATCAAACAAAATGACAGCATGACCCCAAATGGCTCAACATTATTATAAACTTAAGCTGAAAATAATGCATAGTTGGTATGCCAGCTTCATCTTTGTGTACTCTAGTGCTGGTCCTGAACCAGCTTGCAGATGCTCATATGACTCCAAACAAAATATGCATTCACATAAATTTTGATTCCTTTCTGCATATGCAGGTTGAGGATCCAGTTGATGTTTCCTACACGTCGGACGAGCAGTTCAAAAGATGGAACTACAAGGCGTACAATTTTACTTTGGCCACATTTTGGACACCCCATTTGGTAAAAGCCGAATATTTGGAATCTACAGATCCAAATCTTCCAAAAATCCACCACATTTATCTTGACAAAAATGATGAGAACTGGACTTCACAAATCGAGGATTTCAGCTATGTGATCATTTCAGGAGGTCATTGGTTTTTTAGTCCGATGATTTACCTCGAGGATGGCCGTGTAGTCGGATGCCATTACTGTCAAGACAAAAACATGCCGGATTTGAAAATGTTCTATGGGTACAGAAAGGCAATGCAAACAACACTTAAGGCGATCAATGGCCTTAAAAACTACAAAGGTGTGACATTTCTAAGGACATTTGCTCCGTCGCATTTTGAAAACGGAGCGTGGGATCAAGGAGGGGATTGTCCTAAGAAAGAGCCTTACAGAAGAAATGAGACAAGTTTGGTAGCATCAAATTTGGAAATGTACATGACCCAAATCGAAGAATTTGAAATTGCGGAAAGGGAGGGAAAAAGAAGAGGACTGAAGTTTAAACTATTGGATATAACTCAAATTATGCTTTTAAGGCCAGACGGACATCCTAGTAAATATGGACATTGGCCTAATGGGACACAAGTGATGTCGCATAATGATTGTGTACATTGGTGCTTGCCTGGACCGATTGATCACTGGAATGACTTGTTGCTAGAGATGATGCGGATGGAAGGTAATGAATTTAACGACGAAATTTTTTAACAACTTCGATTCCAGTTATTGATTGATGAATTTATCGAACATCATTTTAGATATGTTTCAAAACTTCATTCTCATTTTCTTGTTTATTATCACTCCTAATTGTTACAAGAGTAAAGAATTTGTGTAATAAAGTATCTCCAACTTATATAATCTCGTAGATTTATATTTAAAGATGAAATAGTTGTCGCTATCGAAAAAAAAATGAAATAGTTGTCATCTATTATTCCGACCAAAATCTTATAAACTAATTAATTTTCGGCATTCGAAATTCAGTGTATAATTAATGTCTTCAATATTCAAAAATTCATGTCTACATATTTTAAAAAATCACGTTTAAAATTGTGAGTCATGTTTTTGAATGTCACAAGTCACAGATGAATATGAAAATTATTTATAAGAAAAAAATTATATAAAATCACTGTTATTCAAATCCAACTTTTAATTATAAGTTTTCAATGTACAAAAACATGTTTAATTTATTTAAAAAATGTAGTTTCAATCCTTTTAAAATATATGCTTTTAAAATTTGATAAATAGTAATAATTTAAAAAGAATATATCAAATGAAATGAAATGTTGATATCATGATATCACTAATCACAATAACACTTCTTCCATCTATAGTTTAATTTTCTTATGCATTTACCGTTTAAATAAAATTGACGTTTACATGAGCGTTTACACAATCTTGATATGCAATGGATCCTTAGGCGATGGTAACGTCGATTTAGTTCATCGTAGGGCAAATATATTGATGATGATGATGATGGCGAAAACGATAACGATGATGAAGATGCTGATGATGATGTTGATCGTGCTCGGTCGTACTCGTGATCGCATATGTGATGATTCTGATGACGACGATAATGAAGATGAAGATGACGACCAATCGCCAATATAACAGGGTTTGGTGCAAGATAAACCATTTATTTCATCGACTTCATTGAGTATACTACCAAACACAACTTTCACTGCAAAAATCAATCAGACACAATTGTATTATTTCACTAGATTTAATTAGTTAAAAAATCAACAAAAATATAGAGTAAGCTTACTTGAAAATCCAACAAAGAATAAATAAATAAGAAAACGAAGAAATTCTGTCTTCATGTTTTCAAATGTCACAAGTAACAAATAAATATGAAAGTTATTTGTAGGGAAAACGTTCACGGTTTTCACATGGAATAAAGAGTAAACAATTTATTATCAAAACCAAACTTTTGAAAATTAATTAAGTTTCTAACCTACAAAAATGTGTCTAAATAGTTCCTAAACTATCCTTTGAATATTTTAATTGAACTAGTGATTTAATGCGTATTTGTGAATATATATTCATCCAGGGTTAAGTTCTACAGAAACATAATATTTTTGTGAGACAGAGGGACATCATCTTAATCGTTGATTTTGATTGATCTAGCGGTTGAGATTAAAGTAGTTTTTAATTAAGTTGGCGGTTGGATTTGCAAAAAATGCAGGGCGGTTGAGAGTGACGGTTATTAATATCAACCGTTGGATTAATACAAATCAAAGGTCGAGATGATGTCCCTCTGTCTCACGAAACTTTGATTGTTCTTCTTGAACTCATTCCTGTTTATCCAATTATGAAATATAATTTTGCGTTATTTAACTTGACTTTATGAAGTATGCTCTTTTGTTAAGACTGGCAAAAATTAGCAGCCTTAGCACAAAGAAACGTTGCACATTTTATACATTTGTTTTAATTCGCAGTTTCAATGGTTGATTTTTTTGTAAACTCAATCGTTCGATTATTTTAAAATCAATTTTAATCATAATCGTTAAATTAATCGAATCAATGATTGAGATTATATCCTTATGTCTTACATATATTTATCGTTTTTCTTAATATATTCCTTAATTCTTATTATAAAAAAATGAGTCTATATTTAATAATTAGTAATAATCTCGTTTGGATTCGAAAGTTTCGTAAAACAAGAAAACATTATCTAAACCATTAATTTTGATTGATAATTGATATTTAATGAAATGTCCAAAACTATGGTTTGTCAAAGATGGCAGCGCTCTTGAATACACATATGACATTTTCATCAGCAAAGTAGAGTTTGATATCTATTACCAAGTCAATATGGATAAACATTTAACATTACTTACTGGAAAACAAGAGGCCAAAGCACATTGTTTGCCTTGTTTCATTTGCATATCAGTCAAAAACCATTTAATTTTTTCGTACTCAAATTAGGCTGGTAAGGTATTGTATTCACAGATTCGTCCGACCGAGAGAAATATATAAATTTCATGCTACATCTCTGAAGTACTTCAATCCAAACATATCTCAGATTTTAAATTTTCAGTTTCTTAGCTTTTCTTTCCCCCCAAGGTAATTGTTTCATATGGCACTTGGACGCTGGTTTAGGCCTGAGGTGAGCCAAACATGTCTCGGTATCATATTCGAGTTATTTTCAGTTTTGCATATGTAGGCCTTGGTGTAACTGTCTGCAATGGTGGTATCTGCAGGTTCTGCCTCTAATGGCCGCAATGACGTTTGTAACGAGTATGTGCGCGTTTCAGCTCACGAGAAATATGCTATTGAATCCAGATGTCAGGTAAAACTCAGAAAAATTTCAGTAATTTAACTCAGAAAAATTTCAGTAATTTCTGTCCAAGATAAAAGTTTTAGTAATTTGCTGATAAATTGTGCTTCACAGAATCAATAAAGATCATAGAAGAATGGCAGTGCTTGAAAACAAAGAAGAAGGAGAGAAGTATGCTCAGCACGGACTTCGTAAGTTCCTCCGCAATCGTCCGCCTGAAGTCATGCCCACTTTGAACCAGGTCTTTGCCGGACCTAGTAACCGAAAATGATCCTCTCTAGTTATCATTACATACAAGTGTTGTGCAGAAATTTGTGTAAATCAATATACCTTTGTGTTTCCATTTCTCAGAATAAATATTTTCAGCACGACTTGATGAAAATAATTTCTTGTATACGGCTTTGTGAATGATTATTTTTTCATATATGATCGATAGACTTGGCGATCATGATTAGGGTATGCAACACTTTTTGACATTTTAAACATGATGTTTTAAAGGAATCAAAGGTTGCTTGTGTCACATTTCAGTTAAATGTTGCACCAATTGAGGAAAACATGTTTCGGATTGCGGGGACTAAGGGACACTCATGATTTCCTCGATATTTCGAGTAGACAACATTATTGTGTTAACCTGAACACTCAAACATCAATTGTATTTAGACTGAGAATCAATCAGCTGCTAAAACTCCTAAATTTAGATACCATTCTTCAGGTGATCGAGTCAAATGACAATGTTTTTACGAACTACAGTAACACCCGAGTTCAGCTGTCATAGCAGCAATGGTGATCCAATGGATACACAATCAAGAAAAATGGCCGAAACAATGGCTAATATAACTACCAATGCTAATTGTGAGGAACTAAGACATAGCTGTGTTGGTCCGCTGTTTGTTTCATCCAAGTAGTCTTCGCCACCTTCTCCAAATTCATCAAACATCCCTCCGCCGTTTGGGTTTGATGTTGTCCACCTCCCCAAGTTGTTATCCCTGCGGCATTTATATTAGTTGCAATATTTCAAGACAAGTATACGATTTCACATACATAAGTTTGCAAACCGTTAAAGAAACGTTTGAAAAAGAAACAAGGAATCAAATAAAGTTGTGGAAGAAAAAAGGGAAAAGTAAAAGTGGAAAGAGCAAACCTTCTTCCAAGAACACCAGCATTCATGGTAATTTGCTCAATCAGCTGAGCAGATTTGGGCTCCACGCTGTAAGCTTTTTCATATTTAACTTCAACGCCTTCACCGGAGGCTACGAAGAATGCTCCGTTCAGCATTATGTCACCCTCCGATCTCCAATTCCATGCTTTCCAATCCTGATCTTCTGATTCCACTCTTTTCGTCACCTTCAAACATTTAATGATTTAAGAAAACTTAGTAACAACAGGCCATTACTAACAACACGACAGGCCGCTTAGAATCATGTGTATCAGAAATTCAGAATATGTACCTGTTTTGCATTATGGTTGAATGGAGCAATATACCGATTCCCCTGACTATTAATCGTAGGATTTCCACTACCTCCAATCGCATACATTTCCCACTGTGTGAAGTCATTGTTCACCACATGTATATACCCACGTCTACACCTCGGCATTCGTTGCACAAGCTTCTCACCAAAGTGATTGAATGCGATAGTAACTTGCATAGCTGAGTCAGGCAAAAAATCATCACTATGTCCTAGCAACATTACTTCATTGTGATGTGAAAAATAGTTATTAGTAATTGAAATCCCAGTGGATCCAACGACAACATCAATCAATCCATCAGTGCATCGAGACAACGTGCAATGGTCCACCCAAATATCTCTAGATCCAAACACAGATATCCCATCTCCATCTGATTTTGTTCGGTATCCATAGTGAGTAGGGCTGGAGCGGACATTGGTCTCACCTGCACTTGCACATTATTAAAGCCGCGCATACACAAACACATAATAACAGTGTCCTTAGCTGCACACTACATTATGCAATTTGCCTGATGTAATGGCAACCGGAAAACATACACTCCTATTTCAAGCAGACAAGTTCTTTACTTTTAGCAGGAAAGTAATGGCACTTCAATTATACAAAACTTTGACTTTAGTCTGGCAACTTTCCTAATGGCCAATTGTTAGATAAAAATTATAATTCATTTTCTTCGAATTCAAGCATTTCAAGCAAAGTAGGTTTTAACAGATTCATATCAAGTAACAAAATCCAAAATTTATATTCTAAAAAGCGAGGAAAGTTGAGAATTACCTGACTGAACACAATGGTGGATATGCACATTGTGAATAATCACATTGCTAATATACTGCAAGGTAATGCATCCACCACCAGTTATATGCACATTAGCCCCGCGGCCATCGAGGGTTTTATACGAGTTAAAAATCAGTTCTTGCTTCAATCTAATAAGCATATTTGCAGAGAATATAATCCAAAGTGGCTCAGTCTGAATAACAGCATAGCGTAAAGTACCAGGTTTTGGATTCACAGCATCATTGTCTGAAGAATCAGTAACTACATAGATCTGACCACCTTTTCCACCAAGTGCATATTGACCAAACCCAATTCCACAATCAGCTAAACGTTGACGGTCTAAATGCCAATTAGGGTCACAACTCCAACAGTCATCAATTGGATTTCCTGTAGTACAAGTGTGGTCTCTTTGGTTGAGTTCAACCATTTGTCTTCTTAAACTGAATGACGAAAAATTTTTAGAAATGCCCTACTTTTTGAATATACTTTCCCAAATGCCCTACTTTTGAAATACGTTTCCCAAATGCCCTATTTTGTAACCAGTTCGGTCTTGACAGGACCGATTTGTCACAAAAACGAAATACCCGGGCCCAACAAAACCGGACTGTTTGAAAATAGACCAATTCGGTTCCACAAAGACCGAATTCCTTTCGAAAATATTTAATTGGTCAAACTGTCCTACGTGGTGCTGACTGGGCAGCCCAATCAGAATTTTAAAGAGACCGGTTCTGGTAAGACCGGATTCATAAAAAAGTAAATATTATGCGCAAGTACAAACCAATAATCTTGTCACCTTATGTTGTCCTCCGTGTATACGTAACCATGTTGTCGCCATATGCTGCTGTCCAAGTACAAACCAATAATCCTTCACCACATGATCCCCAAAAATTCTCACTATTTCATGTTACAATTGAAAAAATGACCTTCTTGTCCCTACTTTGCTAATAATACGGTTAGCATTCTTTGGTGATAAAGACTGAATAATCTGGCCGTCTCTAACCATGAAACAACGTACTAGGTTTAGTTTTATTGTACTAATGGAAAACACACGACAAAAAACGTGTTGCTTCTTGACGTGGAATGCTTGTTACTCTTGAAGTTGCTTCTTGAAGTAGCTGGTCACGGATATGATAGTCAAGATCGAGTTGGTTCTCCTCTTCTCTTCAAGAATGCTTTTCTGGGCAACGCTTTCATATCCTCGACCTTGACTATCATATCCGTGACCAGCTACTTCGCTAGTAAACTTCACGTGTGAACTTGATAGAGAATTGAGAATCTGATGTGCTGAAGAAATGAAAAACGGAGTGAATTTATACTATAACTATCCGGTTCTTGCAGAACCGGAACTTCTAACACAATCCGGTTCCATGAAGCCCGGATTCAGAATTTTATGTATCATTCGTAAATTATTGGTGGATGATTGAATTATTTCTGAGCAATTCGGTCTTCTCAAAACCGGATTGCACAGAATTATTGCTTTTTACGTTCATGCATGCACTGTCTCTGATCGTTGCTATTATTGTGTTGAATATTTACTTTTTACGAATCCGGTCTTACCAGAACCGGTCTCATTAAAATGCTGACTGGGCTGCCCAGTCAGCACCACGTAGGACAGTTTGACCAATAAAAATATTTCCGAAATGAATTCGGTCTTAGTGGAACCGAATTGATCAATTTTCAAACAATCCGGTTTTGATGGGCCCGGGTATTGCGTTTTTGTGACAATTCGGTCCTGTCAAGACCGAATTGGTTGCAAAATAGGGCATTTGGGAAACGTATTTCAAAAGTGGGGCATTTGGGAAAGTATATTCAAAAAGTAGGGCATTTCTAAAAAAATTTCCTGAATGACTCATTCACTCTCCTGTACAAAGTTTGAATCATTTTTAGTAAAAATGTTATGGTGCATTGAAAAACATGTTTTTGAGGTAAAGGTTGTACCTTTGGACATCTCTGGCGATAAGGTCTGGATTGGGATGATGGGGAGGGAGTGTGAGGTTGTGCATTGCTGTTGAGGAAGCTGGGAGTGAGGTTAGGAGGAAGAGGAATGCAATGCAGCTGCTGGTGAGTGACATTGTTGAGGACATTGTTGGAGAACAAGACACAAACACAATTTGGTTTGGTGTTGTGGATTTTGGAAAGATTTAAGTGAGTGAAGAGTGGTCAATTTGTGTCAGTGATTTGTGTTTGATTTTTATTCATTTTTTGCAGGAAAGAAATATTTATTGAGGATGGTGGGGCTCGATATAGATTAATGGCCTAATGGGTATTTGAAAGTAGGGAAAAGTGGACATTGTTGCTTTGAAATCTGTCCTTCAGTTTTATACAGTTATTCAGTTGATTACTCCATTAAATGAAAGACCAATTTAAGGAAGGGAAATGAAATGAATAAAAAAATAGGTTTGTCTCTGAAAAAAGACCAGTAGTCTTTGGACAGTCCACAATTGGTCTATGTATTATTTTTATGAAACTGAGGTTCCAAAACTGAATGATTTCAGCATGGACAAGAGGACTTGGGGCCTGGGGGTTGAAGTTTGGGGTATTGTAAAAGTTTTAGTGACTGGTCACTGGTGTAACTTTTGAAGCATGGTGGCTCAGTATTCAAGTAGGTCTATTGTCTATGGATTTCTTTTTTGAATTATTTCTATTTCAGCATCTTATTAGAGTATTTTAATTGCATCTGTATATGATCAAATCAAAGGCCTTGGGCCCTATGGACAGAGGCACAGAGCCAGGAGCCCTGACTTCATCTAGTTGGGATACCATGTGTATAGGTTGAATTTTGGACTTTTGAGTCACTCTGGCCACTTGGTGTTCAAACTTTAGATGGAGTTCCCTCACAGATACGAGTGTGAGACTCACAAATATGAATAATAAACTGACTGGTCCAAACAAAAGGGCCAAGTCCTGGCAGTTGAGAATTGAGATGCACTCTTGTCTCATTTTTGGATGAGATGTCTCATTCTCTTTTAAACTTTGCTATAAATGCAATTGGAGTATCATTTATTTTGGGAAAAGGATACATATTTTGAACTACATTGTGTAGGTATCAACTTTCACCATTGATGCTCAAGAGGCACAACCCAACTGTACAGATTCGAGTTAGTCTTAACTCTTAAGTATATGATTATGGAAATTACTGATCGAGTATAAGATATCAGCGCTTGCGTTGAGCTGTGGGAGGTAGTTTCTCAGATGGTCCGCAAGGAAGCTTCTGTCCAGTTTCACGCTCAATCTGACTTTTCAACTGTCGAAGAATACGAATTTGGCTCAGCTTTTCAGGGGAGAGTAAGTCCCAGTATATACCTACGGCAAGACAGATGCAGGAGAAGATATTCAAGAAAATATCTTAGTAACTTTTAATCCACTCTTCTCAGCAGAAAAATAAATCTAAAAAATGTAGCAAGGCCTTACCTTGGGGTTTTGGGATCTGTGTATTTGTAAAAATTACTTGTGTTGGAGTGCAGATGATATCCACTGGAACATCATGTATCAACAATTTCTCCATTGGGATATCATCAACCAATTGTTTGTCATGTACTGCCACAAGATTATTGGAGCAGTTAGTTATAATGAGAAACAATACATTATTCAACTTACTATGCCAGAGTTTGAACAAAAGGGGAACATGCAAACATTTGTTCATAAGATTTCGGCAAATGTTCTAGTACGTGAATAATAGTGGATACCAAAATGAACCTACCAGAGGTGACAACTAGCACAGAGTCATCTATGGCTCTCATGTGTCGCAACATACCATATTCTATTTCCGCAAAGCCCTACAACATGGAAAACAAGGCAAACTAAGTGGTATGTACCAATGTAGTCATGAGGGAAGTGCAAGACTAAGCCACAGATACCTATTATTATACCTCACCCTTACCAAGCCGTGCACCTGTCTTTGGGTCCACAGCAACTGATCCGATGACAATCAAGTCAACCTTAAGCTTTTCATCTAATCCAATAGGCATACCATACTTTGCAACTCCTACAGATGTGCATGCCTCATTGATGGCATTTGGAGGAATTGAATGTAATTCCAATACAGAGAAAAACCCTGTCCTCAAGCGCGGCTGAGGGGTTAGAAGCTTCTTCTCGCCTGTTTATTTTAAAAAATGAGCCTTTAAATAATGGAAAATAAAAATATATGACTGTTGACGTAAATTTGAGCTCATATGATCTTCAATAGTCATCAACATATTCAGACAACATAATGCCTGCTACAATCTTCATACTTCTAATATAAAAAAACTCGAGCAACAAAAATATTCCGTAACGACTACAAACCAGTGAGAGTTAGGAAGCGGACTTGCTTCTGGGGTGAATCTGGATTCACCTTTACACACTTTGCTTGCTTGAAAGCATCTAACTCAGCCATCTATTACACCAAAATCATAAAACAAAAAAATCAGATTCTTCACCATGAAGCCATAAAATAAACTTACAGGTCAAAAAACGTAAACTGCAAAGGAACCTACATTTTTGGCGGCAGCCTGAGCACCAACGAAATTAGGAATCCTATGATGCACAGGACGTGGATTTTGAGCAATATTCAAAGCCTCCATCAAATCCCATACCCTCTTCCTTATAGTCCATTTCCAAGCCTTTGAATCCTCCTCCAAATTCTCTTCATCCATCATCACATTCTTAAACGTCTCAGCCATAGCTTCTCGAGCTTCAGCGTCCAATCTCAACCTATCTGCCTCATACGCCTTTTCATCAATAACACTATCACTTCCATTTTTGCTACTGTATCTCTTCGCCAGATTAATAACTGGTCTACAATCCTACACGAAAAAGCAACAATTTTCAGATTAACAAACCCTATAAACAACATCAAAACCCATCATTCGAAGCCTAATTTCAAAGACGGATTAGGAAGAGATGGGTACAGAAAAATGCAGTCTTGAGAAAGAAGATGACTGCGGACCGCCTGAAACAGAACAACGAGATAAATTGAAGGAAACCCAGATGGGAAAAAGGGATGAGGATCACGAAAGAAAGCAAAAGAACGGACCTTGAGAAGAGCAGGGACGGAATCGGAGGCGAAGAGCTCGAGCGGATGTAGTTGCCGTTAAAGCCATACACGCGCACTTGATTCATCTCCATCCAGAAACTCAAGAGCAAACAATGCTCGTTCGTTGTGAGCAAAACGGTGTCGTTGGTTTTTTGTCTAAGAGTTATATGGGCCTCTGGTCTGAGCCCATTTGTTAATGTTCTATAGACAGAGCCCATTTGTTGATGTTCTATAGACTGATCCCATTTGGACTGGGCTATTTTGTGTAAGAAAATATTCCAAATAAGAAGTCAGTTTTTTGTGTAAAATAATTTCAGTGTTGAATTTTTTCAATTATTAATATTATGGGATTAGAAAAGGTCAACATGTGAGCGAAACCAATATCATTTCAATTGTTGTCTTTTATTAGTTCAAATGTTAATTTTAATAATTGTTAATTCCATTCATGTTTTTTGTAAAATCAATCAAAATCAACGAGTGAGACAGTATTTCGCCTAAAACTGCATGTATACTAAGTATTAATAATTTTCAGATAATTAATTATATTTCTCGATCATCATTTCCATAAAAAATATTCTTTTTAATCCAAACCCTATATATTTGTGAAATATTTCCTTTATTTCATTTTAGCCTTATGTACATGTACTCTGCATTTTCAGTTTTTGATGAATTAATTGGACGTTCCCAATCTTATTTAAAATAAAATGTAAATCGAGGACTGGCTGGGTGTGACATATCTGAATTAATTACGTAGTGGCTTAGATCTGACGATAGAGACAACACCAAAGGTCTGAAGTCCTTATCAACCCAACATGGACCACATAACATGAATCTGACCTAAACCCATGCTTACATTATGGAGTAATTCAATTTCCCCTTTTCAATTTAATAATATTAAATTTCCCCTAAATTTCCATTTATTTACCCAAAACTAATTAATATATAAATTTTTATTTTAAAATTTTAAAATTTTATTTTTTACCGACATATGAGAATAAGATCGAGTAACTGATCGTCAGATCCGTATTTCTTATAAAAGAATATGACTCTTACAAATCATATAGGGGAATGTGCAGGAGGAACGAGGGGTGGGTAATGAGGATAAGTTGCAAAAGGGATCCAATGCTGAAGAGATCCATAAAACATTATGTATGAATACCTCAAAATTCAAAAATTACACATAGAAAATAAGACACACTATATTAAACTAGAATGATAATCCCAATATACATTTATTGGAATGATCATAGTTAGTTAGAAATAAATACTATTGATGTTTCAATTTTCAATATGGTTTCAATGCATACTACGTACGTTCTAATTAATATCAATCAAATCACTGATTAGACATATTTTGAACATATAACAATCATTGCTAACTGAAATGTTTGCTGACAATTCAATTAGACTTTTATTTTTATACTCCGTATAAGAAAACAACTTTGATATCAGTAGTTTTCGATGTTTAATTTTGTCAAAAAGAAATTGCAAACTGAAATGTTCTCTGATATTATATTCATCTTTTTTTATTATTTAATCATTAGTTTTGATTATAATTATGATATTAATCTCTTTGCATTTATGTAGTGTTTGTCCTAATTTTTAACTAAAATGTCAGTCTATGATTGAACTATAATACTGTTTTAAAATAATACATGTCCTTCAATAATTTTCTACTTTTATTGGGCAATAATTTCAAAATCCACAACTAACACCCATAGCTATAGGCCTAGTAGGCATTTGCATATTAAATTTCTTGTTACAATTTTATTTCCCAAGATTTTTAAAACAAGTTTCATCTTCTTAAAATTTGTGTATTCACTTTCAAGATTAAGATGGATACAGTAACTTTGAAAGAAGTGATCGAGTAGATGGACATGAGGACAAGACCAGATAAAATACCGATTAACGATTAAATAATTTTATGGTTGTAATTAGAATAATACAATTGATTAAAAAATCATATACATTCAGTATTTGATGGTTATAAAATTGTTCTTGAATCATCTCTTTTTATTGATTTTGATTTATTTTCAAATTATTAAGAATTGATTTTGCATCGAGTCAAAAAGAAAAAGTAATAAAAAAAGAAATTACATCTTCATGTTCACTCCTGTATCATTCTCTCTCCTTGTCCCTCCCACCACCGCCGCACCAACACCTCTCTCTCTCCTCATCCTTTCTACCCACCACCAACAAATCTAGGGTTTCTTCAATTCCCCAACAAGCCCCTTCACCCCCTCTCTAATTCCAGCTCAACTTCAACCAAAGGTCACACCTTTCGCTTTCACAAATTCACTACTGTATCAAACACTATTGTCGCTTTCACACCCCGATCTCTCCCGATTCGCTTGCATTTCCTCCAGTTTCACTCTTTTCCAGCTTTTGCATCAGATCGGTGAGAAAAGTTTCCATCTTGTAGTCTGTCGATTTATCAATTTGAAAAACTGGGTTTTTGTGATGGGGTTTGGATCTCTGGCTTCCAGTTTGATTTAGCTTTATCCACCGTCGTTTGTTGTACTTGTTTTTTTTGATCCGATTGATTCCTAAGTGTTGATTTTTTGTTGGTATCTAATCTGATCTGGTTTTTCTGTTCATTTGTTTTTTGTGCTGAGTGGTAGGAGTTGCTTAGCATTTGGATTGTGTTCTCATTTTGAATTCATATCAAGATTTCATCTTACAAAGTTTCCTTTTTTCCAGATTTGTTTCTCTGAATTGCTTACTTGTTTCATCCTTTAACATTTTGGTAATAGAAATTGTGTTATTGGGTGTGGATTTCATTCTTAAAAAGGAGAAATATTTTTGATTTTTTCATTGATTTGGTTGGTCAATGATTGGGGATGCTGAGGATTATATTTAAGTGTAATGGGATATTGTTTATGCGCGTATATGATGAAGTATTAAAGTTAATATTGATACGTTAGGTGTGTTTTAAGTTATGATATTTGTTGATTGGTTCTTTAAACTTACTTTCTTGGTGATTATTGCAGGATTTGATGTTAGCAAGATTTGTGGTTATACGATATATGTCGTGAAACAAGCTGCCGCGTGCGTTATATAGGTTAGTAAGGTATCATGTTTTTGTGAAAGTTTGAGGACGCAAGCTTGTTGGTTTATGGAATAGGTGAGTCGCTGGTTGAATTTCATCAGTGTGTAGAAGAGGGTAACATATATCATAGTGATGGGCTCGTCATCTAGAGTGTGTGAGATTATTAAAGTAGAGGAGGATCTCAAACCACCTACGAAGGGGAAGGAGGTGTATGACTCAGGATCAACGTTTTCAACGAATAAAGGAGTTCAAAAGCGGCCTGTATTGAGAGGAGGGTCGAGTGGTTCTGTTGAAGATGATATCAACCAGTTGTTTGATGCTATTCATCTGAAGGTATCCAGGAAGGTTACAAGTCAGTCACTAGATGATGGATCAAGTTTCATGAAGAAAAATGCCATGAAAAAACCAATTAGGATGGGCGTGTCATATTCACCTGGAAGTGAGATTTACGAACAAGTGAGTCTTAAGCAGGCGTTGCGTGGGCTGTGCATATCTCAAGCATCTGAAATGGCTGCTATGAAAAGGCTCTCGAAGTCTGTCACGTCCTCTCCAAGAATTTCCGAAGCTGGAAGGATCAAGAGTCTGTATAAGGCCAAAGTTGTTGAAGCTGGTGAATCCAGTAAGGGCGAGAGGTCTATAGTTAATACACAGTTTGCTCTAGGAGATAGCATGCCAAGTACACGCGAAGGGAGTCCGCAGTTTCAAAAAGAGTTCACTATGCAAGTCACCAAGGAAAGTTCCCTTGCATCTCCTCGAGTTATTAGGCCTTATAATCACAAGGAAACCGGTACGTCGCCGACGCCTGATGAAACATACCCCATATCTCCTGAGTTTGAAAAAAGGACGCTGAAAGAGGAGATTACTGAGATATCAGAGGAGGGAAATGAAGTCGAAATTCCTGCCTCAACTAAGATGACCAAGAAGGGATCTTCAGCAAAGACTGGGCGCCAATCTAAGCCGCAGAATGTTAATTCGTCATCTGGCTCAGTCACTTCAAAGAGGGTGAATAAGGCAAGTAAAAAGCCTCCAATTGTAGTCAAATCAGTCCTCAAGAACAAAAATGGCTCGAAGAAAAAGTTAAGACAGGATGTTTCCTCTGCTATTAAACCCCATTCAGAAAGCGATATGAACGATGTCAGTAAATGTCAACTGGTGTGCCAACGGTGTCAATGCACATTGAAATCAGTTGATAAAACGCCAGAACCGGAGTACTTCGATGTAGAAGTAGACAGCAAGGTCACACCAAGCAGATCGTTGGATAAGGCCAGTAAAACAGGGGAAAGTCAAGCTGGTTCTATAAAGAACACTGTCTCCGTGGAGTTGGTCAATAAAAATGCAAAATCAGGGGAGAAATGTGAACTTTCTTACAGCTCAATAAGTAGTCTAGGGGAGTTCAGTAGCACTACAAGCATCAGTGACGACAGCAATCTGAGCCGTTCGAGCTGTAGTAACAGACCTCACATGGCAAGGGATGTGAGGTGGCAAGCTATTCGCCATGTCAAACGACAAAGTGGTGCTTTGGGGTTGAAGAACTTTAATTTGTTGAAGAAGCTTGGCTGCGGTGATATTGGAACTGTTTATTTAGCTGAGCTAATAGGTACAAACTGCCCATTTGCTATAAAAGTCATGGATAATGAGTACTTAGCAAGACGAAAGAAATTGCCGCGTGCTCAGGCTGAGAGAGAAATTTTAAGAATGTTGGACCATCCTTTTCTGCCAACTCTGTATGCGCATTTCACGTCAGAGAATTTATCATGTTTGGTAATGGAATATTGCCCTGGTGGGGATCTGCATGTTCTTCGGCAAAAGCAGCCAGGAAGAAGCTTCCCTGAACAATCTGCTAGGTATGTAACATGGTCAACGTATATTATTTTGCTTATTCATTTTCTTGATATATTTTTATGCCGCTGGACCCTTGAAACATAAAAATGTTTCTCTTATGTTGCTTGATATATCACCTACAAAAACCTGGTGAACCAATCTGCTTTGTCTTAATATCATTTCATTTTCCTTAGAAACTGTCTTGTCGTTTGACTCCATATCTTACCAGTATGTTTATATTTTTGTAGTCAGGGATAATCAGCTATTGAGTACTTCTGTTGAATTGATATGTGTTCTCTTTTAACCATATTGCAGGTTTTATGTTGCCGAAGTGCTCCTTGCTTTGGAATACTTGCACATGCTTGGAGTTGTGTATCGAGATTTGAAACCTGAAAACATTCTGGTCAGAGAAGATGGCCACATAATGCTCACAGATTTTGATCTGTCTCTCAGATGCGATGTAAACCCAGTACTATTGCAATCGTCAGCTTCCATGGAGCCTCCAAAGGTATCTGGTCCATGCAGGGGGAAAAGCTGTATTGACCCGTTTTGCATCGAGCCAACCTGCAGAGTCTCTTGCTTCAGCTACCGAATACCCTCAAAGGCGAGAAAACAAAAGCCTGACCCTGCAGTCCAAGCAAGATCATTACTACAGCTTGTGGCAGAGCCAACTGAGGCACGATCCAATTCATTTGTTGGAACACATGAATACTTGGCTCCTGAGATCATAAAAGGCGAGGGACATGGAAGTGCAGTTGATTGGTGGACATTAGGTGTCTTTCTATACGAGCTCTTATATGGCAAAACACCCTTCAAAGGTGTCGGAAATGATGAGACACTAGCCAATGTAGTTTTGCAAAGTTTGAAATTCCCTGACACTCCTCTCGTCAGTTTCCAAGCCCGAGATCTCATCAAAGCCTTACTAGTAAAGGAGCCTGATAACAGATTGGGATCAGAAAGAGGAGCTGCCGAGATAAAACGACATCCTTTCTTTGAAGGCTTAAACTGGGCATTGATACGTTGTGCACCCCCTCCGGAGTTGCCAGATTTGTATGACTATCACTATCAAGTTCCAAATCCAGGATCAGACCGAAAGAGCAATTATCTAGAGTATAATGTATCCGGCGAACAGTTGGAATTCGAGCTATTTTAGAACACTTGGTCTGCTTTATTGCATATCCTTAATAAGTTCATCCTTCCCAGGGTTTTAAATGGTATGTGGCCAATGTAGATAGCCTAAGAGAACATTCAAGTCCTAAGAAGCTTGACTTCAGCGTCAAGAACTCTGCAACATATTTGTACCAAAGTTAAGAATTAAGAAGATTACCAAATTTAGGTCAGCCTCTCATGGACTAACAATCTCATGAGCAGAGTCTTCAACATGAGTACAACTAGATATTCGTTGTCTTTCATTTTATTTATTTATTTATTTCATGTCCTCATATATAATTGTTTTCGTTAAGTTATAAGAAATTTATACATTAAAATTTAGGAATTAAAATTTACTTGAATGCTTCCATACATTATTATTCTTATCGGATTAGGATCCAGTACTGCGAACAACAGTTTCAACCAAAAATCTTAACCCTCTAAAAGCATCCCTTATTTTTTATCCATGCTAAATTTGAGTTCCAAAAAAAGAGTTCCACATAATTTTGAATTTAGGGAGCATAATCGATTATAACTTTCATTTGAAAATCTATTATAATTTGCAATGTGTTCCACATGTAACCCGATGTAAATATTTCAGAAAGCAACATGCTGTAAATATTTATTTTACTTCAAATTCACATCATCAAAGTAGTGTTACACTATTCATTTCCCAAAATGGCTGCTCTGAAATGCAAAAAACAGATTTGACTTGACCAGTCTCAAAATCTGCATTGTGATAACATCATAGAAGGAGTATCTTCAACAGTTCAATTGCATTTAATGTTTTTGTTCTCTACTCTCTTTCTGCGTTCTGCAGCTTCTGCCATTGCATGCCAAGATTAATTATTCGTATGGTTGATAAAGATGGTAGATATGCGATGATGTGAGCATGACAACTCGCATGGTGGAGAAACAATGTTTCCTGAAAGAAGGAATCTGAGTTGAACGAGTAGTAAGAATTGGACCGCACTGCAAACCATTCTGCTAACATGCCTGCAAACCCTAATACATTTGCTTATTTTCTCTCTTGTCATCTCATCTCAACTCATCATCTTCATCATCACCCATTCATTGTTATTTCACTTCATAATTCGTTCTAATGGGTCACCATAAGTTTGCGATCTTTACAACCCTATATTTTCACCATCTGATTGATTTGATCCGGGGGAAGGCGATTTACACTTTATGCATTTTTGTCGTTTTTTTATGTATTTTTGGATTTTATTATTTTGTACAATTTAAAAAGATGTCGAAGAGGAACCCAACTCTAGGCACTCATTTTACGATATAAACCAAGCTTAAGTGACACCTTTGCTAAACGTTTATCTGACCCATGGAAAATTAAAGTCCGCTACTTTTAGGAATAATTCCTATACAAGATTAACATAGGGTGGGAAAATTTAAGAGACCTAATTAATGCGGAGAATTTTGTTGATCACAGTAACTGAAGTTGGCATGCATTGATGGTAAGAAACCTACTACTCCGTACAAGTCTTGGGATGAACCAACTTTAAAATTTTAAGGAGTAACAGTGACCTTAAATATTGAAACTAGACAAGGAATGAAGAAAAAGGAAACAAAGATGCAAGTCCAAAGAACAGAAAGCTGATGGACAGTGCTACTATCTTTTGATGCTATCTATTCGCTCAACCATTCATCACTCATGTGTACGTGCCTCCTTCCTCTATTGATACCCTATCATATGACAAGCTTTCAAAGTATAGTGTCTGGTTGCTGCTTTTTAGCTAGCTCTAGTCCACTCACAGATGTCATCATCATTCATGTACATGTACTCCCTTTAGCCTGTCCGATGCTTTTGCTTGATCAATGGAATTTAAGACACCCAAAAGTTGGCTTCAACTAACTCCAGACATCCAATATGCTACTTCAATTCTTCATTCAGCTACCTATAGAAGATTGTACACCGGTTGCTCCACATGCTTTTGGGGTCATAATACTTATGATGCACATTATGGTGTTCTCCTATATGAATATCTTAATAAACCTAGGTGTTTATAATGACAACGAAAAGCTTAGAAGGGAATCAAATATTTTGTGTAGGTCATTCTTGGATACTGAATGCTTTGCTTGACCCTAACTCCAGTTGATTAAGCAAAGCAATCTCACCCTTTATTGAGCTCTTCTCACTTCAAATAAGGCCACCAGAACATCACAGGGGGGTTTAGAAATATTTGTTATAATATGATACATGCATCTTCATACATTACAGACAAGGGTGGGGATCGAAGACATGGAATCATATTGTTGGGAAACCAGCTATATATATCAACTTTGACCGAGAAGCCAATATACAAAACAGATTGTGAGTCAGTCATTTAAAGCATGATACTGGGCTAAACAGAAGCATTGTTGTTGTTACATTGAGTTCTAAATTAAGGAAAGAAGAAGAAACTCGTAGTGAGGACTAATACATTTCACATGTTTAATGAACTACAGTAGTGCATCCCATCTCCCTAGGAAAGCAATGTCAGTGTTCTATTTGGCCCTAATAACAAGTCAACCGTTCACTTCTTCCCAAAATCCTCTCGCACACTCATCCACTGATCACAGATAGTAACCCAACGAACTGTCACATACATGCAAATTTTGAAGTTATTGTAATCTAGCTTACTTATTATGAGGTCACCTTCTTTTTAATATCTTTTCTTCAAGCATTTGAACAGCTTATAGATTGTTGTTGCCCCACATATTTTCACTTCCACCTTCATGATCAACCAGAAACCTAAAAAAGCTTTGATCTTGTTGTTGCACATTATTGTTGTTCGCGCCATTTAGGTTGGAAGTGGACATGTTGTTATAGATTTGAGTCTGATCAAAGCCAATTCGACCAAATACTGGAAACCCTTCTATCTGGTTAATATTAGCAGCTCCACTATAGGAACCAGATGAGCTTCTTGAATTGTCACCTTTTGGTTTTTTGTAAGCCAAGTCAAACTTGTTCCTCGAGACAAGATAATTGTTAATGCTTTCCCATTTATTCTTGCACATCAAGGAACTCTTAGTGCTTCCTAAGCTAGCCATCCTTGTTGCAATTTCCTCCCAAAGAACAGACTCCAAATTGCTTTCCCCTGAGATTTGTTCAAATTTAGGTTCCATACTTGCTCTTATTTGCACCAGCTTTGTGATCTCTAGTTCTTCCCATTGACAGTTATGGTTACTCTCAATATGATCTATAGGCTTGACACAGTTGATTTTAAAACCATCTAAAACGTCCCCTTGATTTAATTTGCGCAAAGCTTCCATCAAATTGGCATCCCGAGCTTCGATCCATTTCCTCTCACTGGCCCAAAAATTGCGCTCTCTATCCATCCGCTGCTCCTCCTGTTTCTTCCACTCTTCTTCCCTCAAAACCCTTTCGTGTTCTGTTTGCTCCATTGTCTTCATAATCTTTGCCAACCAAACCTCTTGAATCTCTATCAAACTCCTCATTCGACAATCTATAAACTCCTTTATCTTAGCCTTCCAATTCCTTCTTCTCCTCTTTTTGATTCCCTCTTTCTCACTAGAACCATTCTCACAGAAACGGGTTCCATTTAGGTCACCGTTGTCTTCAGATGAAGAGGTGTTAAAGTCAGATGACTTACAGGACAAGCTAAGGCTATCAAAATTCTGACGGCCGATATTATTTACTCTACTTCCCAACTGTAGTGTGTTTGTTGGATTAATGCTGCATGATATTGAATTTTTCAAATGATCGGAGTAAATTTGCCCTGACAAATGGTTGGCTTCTTGGAGGGGTATCAAGGGAGAATTATTAGTTTGGTTCTCTCCATATAGGGCTTCAAGTTGTCGAAAAAATCGATAATGCTTACCATCTTGCCTACCAGCTTTTCCCTCTTTAGTCTTCTTATAATACTTGTACAAGTTTTCAAACTTCTCCCTGCATTTTTTCCCACTCCTTTGGTATCCATGCTCATCAGACATAATCCTACGAAATAAACATTTAGCAATTCAATGAAATCAAAATAATGCATTAAGGCCATATGCCAAAAAAATTGAGAGCTAAGGGAACCTAATAATATAACTAGGTACACCACACTGATGGGCATAATTAAAGGGAAAGGTTAACTGTTATAATGTAATGGTTTAACAAAATATAGTGAGAGAAATCTGCCAGTGAAACGATCTATAACTTGAACAGAAACTCCATTAAGTAGACAAGAGAAGGCAACTCACTGCTTTTCAGCAGACAGAAACGCAGACATGGTTTGTGACACAGAACTAGAAAACTTGAAGTGAATAACCAAAGAAGAAAGTAACACCTGATCAGTCCCAAACTGCAGCCCTTAGTATTGTCATTTTCTATCAAAAAATTAGCAAACATCATCACTACTATCCACACTAGCTTAATATAGATTTTAGTTCAGAATTATAGTCTATAATGATAACTAGATTTAAAGTTAATAGTCACTCTTGCTAACTGGAGAGAGTTTCCAAAGAAAACTAGGGTTTCCCCTATGGTACGTATGCATATTCAGAAGTACAGACCTAGAGATTTCATCCCACAAGGGGCCTTTCTGATTAGCTTCCTTAAACTTATGATCAAGCCGAGATCGGATCTCAAGGAGAGCAAGCGTCTCTTGCCTTGGCCATCTCCCACCCCCACCTCCACCATCACACACATTAACCTCGCTAGTATTTTCTGTGGTGAACCCTCCGCTTGTGCACGAACCTGCAGTAGTGTTGTTATGCAACATCATTTCATGAGATTGATTATGAAACAGATGATGATGATCTTTCTCTTGCATCATCAGCTGCTGCTGATAATTTTGGTGGTGGTGAGCCATCATAAGCATGTCGAAGTGATGAGCAGTAACTGAATTAGGGTTTCTGGTGTAATTGATTTCGACTGGCTGCGTAGAAGGATGATAACATGGGATTGGGGCTAGGACAAAGTCAGGCACCATAACACCCTCGTTATACTGATTTTGTTGAAGATGATGCTGATCCTCCTCCATCAGACACCGAAGATGAGATGAAAATGATTCAAACCCTTAGTTGAGTATGAGGATTTTTGAGATGGAGAAAGAGGAGGAGAAGAGATGAGTGAGCGGTATAGACGGATCGTGTCGACTAACTTTGAGAGTGGAAATGGGCTGTGTGAATTTATGAACAGGGAGAGGGGAGGAGTTGTTGGACCCACCAAAACAACAACTAGTGTGTTGTGTTTCAAGTTGTGGACACATGATATTTTGTCTCTACGAGAGATAGCTCTTAGAGAGATGGTCGTCCGTCCGACGACGTTCGTTGGATAAGGAGAGTGAGTGACACGTGTCTGATACAGATAGGACTAGTGGCGTGCAGACTAGCATTTACTTGCTGACGCCTCCAACAGTTGTACATGTTTAGTGTTCACCCCTCCCTTTTCCTAGTGCATGAAATATGTAGAAAGAGTTCATGTTTTTGAATCAAGCAAGAAATACACGTTGAAATGTTGAGAATTTAATACCAAAATACCCTATAGAACATGATGTCAATATATTTGTATGGAATTTGGCAGGTAATCGATTTCCAACTTTAGGTTTTAAGTAAGAAAAACTAGAAACATTTTAAATTGTTCAATAAAAACATACCAAGTGAGATGTAGCATCTAGCAAAAGCGTGAAGAACTTTAAAGTCCCGATTGAGTTGGGGTCTTAACAAAAGACAACACTTCTTGCATACGAAGATCCTAAAAGTGATGAATTGTGGATATTCTAAACATGGACTGTGCTTGATTCAAAATTCAATTTCTCCATTATTGTACATTTCTTTTGTGGCATACCACATCAATTATTGTGAGTTCAGCCAACTTTTATATCACAATGATGATGATGCCCGACACAAACTTATTGACATGATTATTAATTAAATTAATCATACGTACGATGTAGGGTGTGATGAGCAAAAGTTTGTTGGTATGCAACTAAAGTGCCCAAACTAATGGTAGATTTATCAATATTCAGTGCTTACCAAACTTCAAAAATATTAAAATATCATCGAATATTGAACAAAAGAATAAGAGTAATTTGAAAATCAATAAAAGTCAATTTATCTCGTCAGATATTACTGTCACATATAAACAATTTCGTATTTTCGATTCTCTATAAACACTGATGTATTGAACATTACTCAAAGTGCTCCATCTTGTATCTATTAGTGACTTGGTTTCATTGCACGTTATTTTCATCCTTCAAATCCTCATCATCAATTTTTTGACAGAAGCAAATATACACGTCCACCAGTTTAAGCTAATATGAATGAAGATAGAGTACAAAAGCCTTGGTGCAATAGTAGAACAAATAAGTTGAGACAGTACGAGTTCAAGGTTTAAAGACATTTGTTACTTGATTACAACCGAATTTATTGGTACTTGATTGAGACAACGCAGCTGAATCACAACGGTTGTAACGAACGATCGAGTAAATGTGCATACTTTGTACCTTTGCGTGGCTGCGGTCCATATCAAATCTGCTACTCTAACTGTTGTTGAATGTTGTCTTTATAATGTTTGTGTCCCTGCAAACTTCGCCCTGTTTTTAGGTTCTGCGAAACCCAAAGGTATGTTCATAATTCGGCAACCAAAGTTACACTGAAATCATGCTTCTGAGACTTGTATATTCTCTAGTATATATGCAACAAGTTGCGAATACCCTATGCTGTAATAAAATCAATAAAAAGAAGGCGGAATTCTATTAGTGAATTTAAATTGAAAGTAAAACTACATACTGTTTGATATTCTTGACAGTGATGATCAGTCGAGACTCGAGATACGGTATTGCTGATGAAAAGAATGTACGACTATTTTGTCATTAAAGATAGCTGAATACCCAACAAAACTTCAGCCTTCCGAATATGAAACAGCAACTGGAACACACGGATGAGCTACTTGACAGCAGAAGTGGAGCATTGATAGACTAAGACTCAGTTGTCTGCCTTTGGCTGTTGGTTGTCGCCGCCTCTAGGTTGATCTGATTTGACAATGATGTTTGGAAGAGTGCGAGATGGATCCAATGCAAAAGCAGATGGAGCTTTGACAAGGTGTATGCTCTGATCGAGCTCTCTATTGTCCCTCTTCTGTTCTTGAGCCTTCTTTCCTTTCATCCTTTATAAATATTGAGAACAAAAAATTATGAGTAATTATTGGAAAGCTTTTGAGAAGTGTGCAAACGAGAAGTAATATGAACACATATTACCTGAGTTTATGATGTCTGGCTTCTCTGTCAATTCTGACCTTGTCGATCTTCTTAATCGCCTTCAAAGTATTCTCAGCAAGAGTTCTATCATATCTTTCAGGCCTGTTGCGCTTCCTCTCAAACTCAAATGTAGAATCCTGAAAAACAACAATTAACCAAATCAATCAAACATAATAAATTCAGCAAGAACAATACACAACAGCCAATTATTCCATAAAAGAGAAAGTCAAAAGCTTATCAATTACCTGTGTCATATCCTTTCCGTGCAACCTTCTGTAAGCCTTGGTCCATTTAACCTTACGTGGGTTCCTCTTCATCTTAAAGTTCTTGTGACACTTAGATCGACAAAACCTAAATATCTAAAAAAACAAAAAATACCACAATGTCATTTATCTTTTCTCCAAAACACATTTAAATCATCCCGCTATAATCATAAACAAAATCATTTCATAACAAATTCCAGCGACCGTGAAAACATCATATACATAAAACATCAATTCATACTTCAAAGTCAAAAACTAGCCCTACACTCCTCAATTGGCGATGACTCTATAGTTATATATAATCGAAACTGCATACTGCTTGGTGAAACAATACAACTAATATGATCCACTAACTTTAATTTTCAATGCATTAGAAACTTGATAAAAAATTGAATGCTGAAAAACAAAGTGAGTTAAGAAAAAGTGTACCTTGGCATCATTTCGAACAAACTGGATTCCATGGCCAGGATATATTGTTGAGGAACAGAACCAACACTTCTCCAACCTCATTTTGCTGCTTTAACAAAATGATGCAGAAAAGTACTGAAATGGAGATACGCAGGGAACCGGAAGGAGGACACTCAAGGTCTGTCCTGAAGAGAAGTAGGGTTTTGTTTGATATTTGACTCTGACTTTCTGGTTTCTTATTGGGCCGGTATGTATCATTGTCGGCCCAATTGTTCGGACATGTTTAAGGCCCAATAAGAAGCTCACACACATGTTTGACCCAAATTGATGATCCTGCACCTGATCACAATATCAAGCTCTATGCTTATAATGTTCTAAACTTAAAATGTTCATGTGTTAAACATGTTGAAAATGGTCTTATTTCCAACAAAGCATAATCCTTTTTGAAAAAAGTATCAATCCTAAAAAGAAGGTAACATACACAAATCGAATATACCCCAAAATCCAGTCTACATTAAAAATTAAGATAAGATTTAAATAAACACACACACACCTTTCTCTCCTCCACTTCAAGTCTTTCATCGTCAATCGATCAGTCAATTCGATTCCAAAACCCTTCGCCGCGTCCCCAAATCGCTTCAAAACAGGAATTTACGAACACCCACTTCGCAAAGTTCAATACTTTGTTGATCGATTGATAGATTTGTCGTTATGGATTTCGACGAGTTGTACGAGGATGACGTGTTCTGGACCGGCGATTTCACGCAAAACGAGACGAAGCAGAGTCGATTGAGTGCCACGTCATCGTTTAGGAAGCGAGAGGAGAAGTTTGGGATACTAGCGGCGTTGACTGATGAGTCAAAGTTTCAACCTTTACGCAAAAAACCCCTGGCGATTCCAAAGAGGGAAGTTTCGAAGCCGGCGCCGAAGTTTAATTTTTCTGCTCCGGTGAGTGTGCCGGTGTTGTCTAAGGAGATGATGAAGGCGAATGCGAGGAGGAATATGGCGTTTTTTGATGTGCAAGATGATGATGTGGAGGATGAGGAGATGCTGCCACCACATGAGATTGTGGCGAGAGGCTCAGCTTTGATGCATAATACGGCTTTTTCGATGCTCGAGGGAGCTGGAAGGACTTTGAAAGGGAGGGATTTAAGGCAGGTGAGAAATGCTGTTTTTAGGCAGACTGGCTTCGTGGATTGAAGCTGAAGTTTTGTAGCACGTTTTTGAATTTGAAGGCCGAGTTTGAACTCAGGCTAGTTGTATTTGAGTAGTATGTTTAGAAACATTTTATCAGTTTATGAATATAAATTATGCTGCAAAAATATGACTTATTTTATATCTTGTCTTGAATGTTTTCTTGGTTCCTGCTGATATATTTGCGGTGTTGATATATATATGCTGTGTTCACAGCTTCTTCCGGAAGACAATTTTGTTTATGTTTCTTTCAGGTAGTAGTATGTTTCATGAAAAATGAGATTGCAGAGCTGTAGATTTTATTGAATTCTTTCTATTGCTTTCGCTTATACCTGATAGCTGTTTTCAACAACTTATAAATTGGTCTCACCATGTTCCTGTTGCATTTTTGAGCTCGCCGCTTATATGCTACTCTATATTTTCCGTCAATTAACAAATATGCATCTGACTAACTGTTACAACGTGCATTGATTTTTGATTACCTCATGGTTGTATAAGTTATTCTCTAGGCGGTGTTCTAGTATTTACTCTGCTTTTTTATTTGTGTGCGTGTTGATATCCACTGATGACATTTTTCCATGGTTTCCCAAGTGATTTATTGCAGTTCAACTTGATTCTCAACCAGAGATCTGTATGAGCTGGAAAGTAAACCTCTCATTGCTGGTTTGCTAAGTTCATGTAGTAACAGATGATAGCTCACAGGTTTGTCAATTGTGTTCCAATATTTGTGTACTCTGTTTGAAAAATCTGTGGAGCTTGTTCTACTTTGATTCCAAACATGTGTTTCATTTTACTTTTAGATACTTAATTTTGTTGTTAGCTTTCAGTAGCAGGACATACACACCAGGGCTGACTTCCCAACATACTTCGATTTCTGTTTTGGAACTCTCTGCTTATCTACTAATAATCTCGTGTTGAATCTTGTTTAGAGGCTGGTAATTCCAATTTCATCAAATGCAGTACAATGTTTCGCTATTTGGCTGGGACTAAGTCTTGGATTGAATTCAGGAAACATGCACTGAGCTACTGGAGTTAGCATTTTATCAGTATCACAAGTATAAGGGCATTTTTACAATGTTTTGCTCAATCCAAATCATGCATTTGTTTAGCAGTACATGATGGGCGTAGCATATGGATTGCCACCGATGATCCAAAAACTCAAGACTCATGGATTGGGTCATTCATGACTTGTTTTAAGTGAATACAACTGAGATAATTTAATCTGAAGAGATGGAATAGTTGGTCAGGACAGCAACTAGCAAAGTAAAACAAAACCATCAAACCCCACAAAGTCCATTGTGGCCAGTAATTTAGTGAACCAACAAATCCTTAACCATCTATTCCATAATGAAATTAGTAAACTAGCTGTGAATACCAATCATCTGAAGGCCAAGTCTCTTATTTAACTAGTAGTATACTCAAACCCTAAAGGCACTTCAAATTAAAGACTTCATGAAAGAATAACTTTCTCACTTTCACAACCACTCCCCTCTTTCCAACACAATATGAGATGTGTGTAACTAACTAACACCTTATTTATCCACACTTGGCAAACTACTCCATCAGCAAGAAAAACTCTACTTATAGGCATAACTCATTCATCCATTCATCATAACTTAATACAAAAGCAGCACTACATCATCATATCTCTCTTTCTAGTTTCTATTTCTCTTATAACCAACAAACAATGACTAAGACGGGGGATGCAACTACGGTCGAGGTCAGGGAATCTGGTGGGAAGTTCTCCGCATTTTCCGCAACAAGTCCTAACAAAGGACTCAAAAGGGGCTTATCCATATTCGACTTCATTGTTAGGATATGCACCTTAGTGACCTCAATAGCTGCTGCAGCTTCCATGGCTACAACTGAACAAGATCTTCCATTCTACTCTCAGTTCCTCCAGTTTTCAGCTGGTTATGATGATTTCACAACTTTCTCGTAAGCAAAATTCAATACATTAATCATTTTAGTTACAAGTAACAAAAGTATGTAATTAGATGCATGATGGGTTAAATATTTCATGCAGATTTTTTGTCATAGCCAATGCCATAGTTTGTGGCTACCTTCTTCTCTCTCTACCATTCTCTATCATCGCCATCGTCCGCCACGCCGATGGCATCCGACTACTCCTACTGATCATCGACATGGTACATATACGTTCCATATAATTACCGACAGTTACATGTATTTGTATATTGAATTGTGCATGGAGCTGCATGAATAAATTTTATACTTAACACGTGCAGGTGATGCTAACTTTCACAACTGCGGCCGCAAGTGCAGCAGCGGACACTGTCTACTTAGCTCATAATGGAAATGCAACCACCAACTGGATACAAATATGTTCGCAGTATGGTGATTTCTGCAACCAAGCCAGTGGTGCAACTGTGGCTTCATTCATCTCTGTGGCTCTCTTCATGGCATTGATCTCCATGTCTGCCATTGCACTAAAACAACGTTAAAATGATGATATTTAATGCTAATACGCTACTCCATAAATGTTTATTCGCTTTCGATTATATTTTTACATTTGTACTCATTTGGTGTGATCGTACAGAGTGTTAATTGTGTCTTGTTTAATTAATATCATTGTATGTGTGGTTGTTTTAACTTAATTAATGGATTTGTTTATGCTAATTTTGCATAGGTGATAATGTGCTATATTAATTTATACACTTTCGACATCCAAAAATCGAATTTTTGGTACTAATGGGGAAAAGTTATAATACTGTTCATAATTTACAATTCTAGAACTGTACACATCGCCCCGTAAAAGAAAAATATCTAACTTAAATATATAAAAGACTAATTTTATATTTAAAACTAATATTAAAACAATATTCGTATATAGGCTTGTAAAATTCAACAAATAGTCAAATACTTGAACTGCAATTCAAATAAATTTTCCTAGAAGAATAAAAAACCAATAAAAAGTCAGCACGAAACAATCAAACCGAACCAGAAACACCAAGCCGTTCCAAAATGCAGTAACTTTACAAGTCAGTTGCTCGAGTTGAAATATAAATGGTCATTCTACGTACCTGTCAGAAAAATAACTACAACAGTTCATGAGTACCAGCACCTAGGATTTATGCTACAAGTGAATATGTTTTTTAGACAATTATAATCATGTGAAAATCACTGGCATTGAACTTTTACTTATCTATACAACAACGAACTTTTTGATGTATCAGCCAATATTGTCGGCATCTACTGGGGCAACTCCACAGTTTGCAGAGATATGCAATGCAACTGGTCTACAAGCATCGCCAAGCACTGAGCTCACTTGAATTCATATTGCTTGCTCAATCATCTGGGGTGAACAAAATTACCTTGGATTTGAGTTCACAGAAGATGATGGGATATCTGTTAAGCTTACACCAGATGGCGGCGTTTGTGGCTGAGGTATACAGGTGTCTCCTGTTCCGTATTCTGTCTGGTTAATGTCCTCCATATGATTTCCAATGGCTGCTAATATAAGAGTTAAGGACTAATTAATTGATGTTTACTGCCACACAATGTAAGGTGTTGGAAATAAAGCAAAATGAGATATAACGACTATAAATGTTACATTCTGAATGCCACAGTTCTGTAACACTCGGCTCAGCATCAGAAAGAAACCAGTAATCAGTATCAGTCTGCAACAAAATGGAAAACAGTTAGATTGCATATTATGTGTGAAATATAATGGAAAACAGTTAGTCTGCAACAAAATGGAAAACAGTTAGATTTCTGTGAAACTGCAACAAGACTTCAGAGCGCTGCCCATAATATGTGTGATGAGAAACTCAATTGTAATTTGTTAGTCTAAGAGAAGGTAAGTCATTAAGAAAATCAATAAATAATCAAAACACTGAAATAATTGAAGAATGGAAAGCCATACTTCAAGGATAACAAAGTTGTTAGTTTGAACTGTATTCTCATCATCAAAATGGATGAAATGTATTCTCATCATCAGTTTTTTTATAATCCAACGGAGGGCAAATGTTCCCGCTACAGTTAGTTGTCAGATAACATTCAATTTAGAACTTTGATAACTTACTACTTTATTTTAAAAAAGTTTCTGTAAATATACATTTGGTGGCAGTGATTGTTTTACATGGTTTGTTGTCATGCTGATTATGATAGACACTTGTCCCACAGAATGCAAGTGATGGTCCAAATATAGAATAATCAGTCCATTTAGCTTGAACATTGGATATCTATAATGTTTCTTATAACAGGCTATGTTATAGGACACTAGGAAACAAGCTTGTACCATAAATAATCTACCAAGACCAAAGAATGGATGGTTGTACTTACATTAACATCCGGAACAATCTTCATGATGCCGCCAACAAAATCATCTGAAACACTGTCATTTATCTGTGGATAACTTGCCATTCTGTGAGCATATTGTGCTTGATGTTTCGTGGCATTCCCTTTGCTTTCCACATCGCCCTCATGAGTTCCAGGATTCTCGACAAGCCTAGAAGTTGAGGCAACAGGGGAGTTTGCAGAATGCTCAACACCATTCACATCTTCAAATTTCTCCTCGAATTGACTATTAAGATGATACAAATAATAAAATTTCTGAAAATATCAGTCACATGCAGGGGAAATTACTCAGCTTCCATTTTAAAAATAGAGGACTAAGGAAATAAATCTAGAGTGATTGGCCTGGCACCTAATGTTAGTGTTAAACAAGTAGATTGGTTCAAACAATATACACTAACATACAATATAATTACCTGACAAGGTACACATCAATAGGACCCATTGTGCTCCTGAGAACTATTCGGTATCTTCTCTGGGAATAGTCAGCAGCCTGAAAAACAAGAACATGGTGATTTTTTGTAACAATCTGAATAACAAGTGCAAATTTTCATTTGGGTGTTGATGGCTGTAGATTTATTATGATAATATGAGTTATGACAGTAAAAAGTAACGCTTTTGATATTGTGGTATGTCTGCTAACAAACCTCGTCAGGATCTGGGACTTCCAGTGTGGTTCCATGTGGTGCTTTGATGGCAATCAATGTCTGATTCTGCAAGGATTAAGAATAATACAAGCCTCCTGCCCTTACATTCTCACTAATTCATAGGTAGATATATTACGACTCATTTAGAAAGCAGCACCTGAAAGCATGGCAGGCTTTTGATGTCATCTTCAGTTACAAACAGCCACCTACATTCATTTAGAAAATAAACCAATGTGGTTTCAGTGAAGTTGCTGGGAAGCATCAACAAACAGCATATATCTCCACAGTAACTAGATAAGAACTACACTATTACTTTTGGTAGTTTTCATCTTCACTTAAATCTCTTAATCTTTCTTGAATTTCCCTGCAGCAGTTGTAAGTGATTAGCATTGCCTTGAATATTAGCCTTCCAAACATAAATATAAATTATCAATAAGAAACCTTATTTCATCATCCAAATTTTGTTCTTCCAAGTTAAGATTTTCCACGTCAGTCTGTCAAAATGGATAAAATGACCAGATCAGCTTTCAAGCATAAGACACCATCTTATTATGAGTAGCAAATGAGGCATACAAAGTCTGACCAGTTCTATAAACATGGAAACAAGTAAAATCCTGCTTCACTACCTGCAAACTCAACACATCAGTTTCAACACCACCAGGCTGCGAGACGTCAAGTCCTCTATATTCCGCGGAAAATATTTTATTAGAACAATACAATATCGAAAGCTCCAAAATAACATAAACATAACAGTTATCATCACTCGAATAAGAGCATACTTCCAACGAATTCTATTTTTGAGCTTCTTTTCAATAAGACCAATCCCTTCTAGCACATTAGTGATATCATATATACGCCTCTTTTGTACCTGTAACACCGCACGATCAATTAGAGTACTTAGGCATACTGAAGTGAGAAGAGAACTCACTTTCACAGATGGATCATTACCTCCAGCGTCTCTGCAGCTTTATTGAGATCAAGAATTCCATCTTCAGCTTGCTTTATAAGGTTGATGAACTTCTTGGTCAATAGACCTATATTGTTTTCAAGATATCAAAAGTTCATGCTCAAAACAGCTTTTGACAACAAAAGTAGGTAAATTATAACAGTGCTCATTCTCGGAGAATTAACACCAATGGTTACCTAAGGAACTGTCATATCTACAATTTCCAGCAGGAGTCAGTGTGGATGGAGAGCCTGTAAGAAGCGTGATCCAAACTTTGTTACCTTCTGAGTTTTGATGAAGAGCAAGTTTACCAAAATATCATAGATCCATCAAAAGAATTGACTCTTTACCAGCTGCTGAAGTATGCGTGTGGGCAGCTTTATTTCCTTTATACCCCTTAGATTTACCGTAAACCCTTCCTCCTTTTGAAGACACTGGTGTCCTCAGCGGGCTATTATCTGCTTCGGTGTATACTGTACTATTAATCTGATTGCTAGATGCTACTTCATTATCATCTGACATATTCTTCCTCTTCAAAAGCTGCATGGGTATCAAATCAGAATGTTGCATTACAGAAATCAACAACATTTACGATATTTATAAAATAAATAGCTTTGAAGTTATTCTATCATCTACTATAACAGGAAAATTAAAAGCGGAAATTCTGAGTTATCTTATCATCTAGGAAAATAACTTTAAAAGATATCAACAGTAATACACTAAACTTTACACTCAAACAGCTCAAATGAAGGCAATCATTCTATCACAATCACCAACAGTTGAGCGATTCTCAGTAAACTATTGCAAGTGTATGTATTTCAACCAAGGTAACCCAAACCAGTTAGCAACTCACAATCTTTGACCGACACTCACCGACATGATAAATGCCTGATTGCCCTGTCCATCCATCAATGACACAATGACACAATGCACCTTGAACTTAATACCATTTCAACATTAAAAATATTCACACTAAACCCTAAAAAAAGTATCCAACAATCACACTCAAGCAAAAATCAGTACTCCATCGAGTTCATTCACAACAGCTACCACTAGAATGCGTAAAATTCAAATAAATCAATAACACCAAGCCAAACATTATATCACCAACACTCACAGTAGATCGAACCACAATCGCATCCATTTCCTGATCCCCAACAACTGGTCCATCGAATCTATGATAATCGGCCGAATCAGCAAACGGCGGCTTAATCGACGCGAACGGCAACTGTCTCTTACTCAACTGCTGCCTGTTCGGAACCCGAGGCACCGACATCGTAACCAATTATGCAACACGGGGGCGGAGTTAGGTGAAAAAAGGTTTAATTAGGGTTTGGGGTGGGGAGTGGGAATAGTGAGGGCGTGAATCGGACGACGGCGGAGTGAAGTGCGTGATGGTGCAGGGTAGGGTACGGTGAGGGCGACAGTAGAGGATTGAATCTGGAGGCGCAGGGCCGACTGAGAGGAGTTGAGAATACGAGGGAAAGAGGAATTTTTAGTTCGGATATTGATGTGGAGGGAACAAAACGATTGCGGATATTAGGGTTGAGCCTCGGTCCGACCGATCCAATCGAAATTGAACCGAAGCTGCGGATTTCTGAATTGGAAAAGATGGGAATCAAATCCGGTACATATTAAAGTTGTAGCGAATTGAAAATTACGTAGTTTTATAAAAATCAGAAAAAATGATAAAATTATATGTTTAATTAAAAACTTAAAATTTTATTATCGAATCCTTTCTAAAACGATGTAGTTTAATATCTACACTAAATCGTTTGGACCTAAACTACGCAGTTTTGAATCCGTTGTATATTGATATAAATGTATGGGATCTCAATGACTGTGCAGACTCCAGACTCACTCAAAAATAGTTCAGCAGATAAAAAGTTAATTTAACTAAAAGATATTCCAACAGCTTCAGTAGATAAGAAAACACAGTACGTAACAGGATGTATAAAAACAACAGAGCCATGGTGTGGAGGAGGAAGCCTGCAAAACAAAAGAACAAAATGAAGACATATTATTGACACAAGGACAGCTGCATGTGCAGGTAGGAAGCTGCCATATGTATAAATGCAGTCTTCAACCTCAACATTGATATATAAAAACACACAGGACAACACAAGATGATGTAAGAACAAAAGTTGGGCAGTGAGGTGTGGGCTAAAGATGGCAATGGCAGTATAATTGGCAACAAACTAACCAACCACCTCTCCCACAAAAACAAAAGTTAACTCAAGCATCATGTGTTTGTTTGTGTCTGCACATGCACACCCTTTAGCCAGCTTCAAATTTCAACCACATTTATGATGTTAACATTGAATATTGAGATGTTAAAATTTGGCGAGCATAATCTGACTAGAGCCTCAATGCGCCTGAAGAAGAGATAAGGTTGCAATTTAGAATTCAATAAAAACGAGCAAGTGGAAGAACAAGCTTTCAATGAGAACAACAATCTGGCAAGACATGCAAAATTGCCAACATACAAAATGAAACAGAACTTACACTAGAAGATCAGACATGTTCCGAAGTCCTGAAAAGACCATCTTAAAATCAACATTAAATGAAATACAGGCTAAAAGTATCCCATACATAACTCATCCAAACAATATGTACACCAACAAAAAGCGCATAAAGGTATCAATAATGATACTCCCATTACATTATGGTTTCCTTCACACAACTGCTCTTTCTTTGACGCTTTGTCAATTTATCTTTTCAGATTTACAGGTTGGAGCAAACCCTCATAACTAAGGAATGTCATTTTAGTAAAAACCCAATCTTTCACAAAGCATTTTTCAAAATAACAAGTGTCGTGATGCATACACTAACTTTGAGCAAAATCGAATGCCAAAATGATCAAATAATCCTTTGTACGCTTAAAAAATAAAAGTTTATAGGATATCAAACTACCGTGTAAGACTTATTTTACCTTAGAATATTGAGGATTAAAATCTTTCGATAGTCCGTTAGCACCGACGATCCGTGCTTAATACTTTTTCCCAATGATGTACACTATTAGTACACAACCGTTGGAGCTCAACATGATGATAATTGTAAACAATCAACTAAAAGCATGAGCTTCATCTCCATCTAACAAGAAATCTCCCTCCCTCACCAATTCACATTCATCACACAAGAAACAACAAAGAATCCAAACAATGGCTTACCTCTACTCCATCTTCATCCTCATCACTCTCCATCTCCTCCAAACATCCTCCCAAACCACCATCACAATCCCACTAACCAAATCCCCAACCACCACTCCCCAACCCCTCTCCACCACCAACACCCCAAATCCATGGACACACCTCCACAACCTCGCATCCGCCTCAATCGCCAGAGCCCACCATCTAAAACGTCATAACATCACCACCCATCAAATCAAAATCAAAACTTTCCCACGCAGCTACGGCGGCTACTCAATCCCACTCACCTTCGGCACTCCACCTCAACAACTCAATTTCGTAATGGATACAGGCAGCAGCCTCGTTTGGCTTCCTTGTACCCACCGCTACGTTTGCTCTAATTGCACATTCTCCAACATCGATCCAAACAACATTCACACTTTCATCCCTAGGCTGTCATCCTCCGTCAAGATCCTCGGTTGTCGAAACCCCAAATGTGGGTTACTATCCGACCCGAATGTCAATACCAGATGCAGCGATTGCGACCCGAATTCCACCACTTGCAATCAAGCCTGCCCCGCTTACATAATCCAATACGGGTCGGGTGCGACATCGGGTATTTTATTGCTTGAGAATCTCGATTTTCCGCGGATTGTTCCGAATTTCTTAATCGGATGTTCGATTTACTCGACCCGACAACCCGAAGGATTGCCGGATTCGGGCGCGGGTCGACTTCGTTACCCGTTCAAATGGGTTTGAAGAAATTCTCTTACTGTTTACTTTCGCACAAATTCGACGACGCGCCCACGCGCAGTAGCGACCTTGTTTTGGATTCCGGCGATGATAAAGATTCTGTCGCCGGAGTTAGCTACACTCCGTTCCGCAAGAATCCCGTCGGTTCAAACACGGCGTTTCTCGACTACTACTATCTCACGCTCCGCCGTGTAATCGTCGGCGAGAAACGGTTGAAGATTCCGTACAATTTTCTGGTACCTGGATCTGACGGGAACGGAGGGACGATCGTTGACTCAGGGTCAACATTCACGTTTATGGACAAGCGCGTGTTTGAAATAGTGGCGCGTGAGTTTGAACAACAAATGGGGAATCTAACAAGAGCTGTTGACGTGGAGAAAGAAACTGGTTTACGGCCGTGTTTTGATGTTTCTAAAGAAAAAACGGTGTCGTTTCCAGAGATGTATTTTGCGTTTAAAGGAGGAGCGAAGATGGGGTTGCCTCTAGCGAATTATTTTTCTGTAGTGGACCGAGCCGGAGTGGTTTGTTTAACGATTGTGACTAGTGATTTTATTGAACCGGGGAGATCGGTCGGACCGGCGATTATATTGGGGAATTATCAGCAGCAAAATTACTATGTGGAGTATGATTTGGAGAAGGAGAGATTCGGTTTTAAAAAGCAAATCTGCACGTGATGAAGTAACAAAGTGTAATGTATGTCAATAATGTTAACATATGTTTGTCTTATATTACAATGTAACGTATAGAGATTGTGTACTATTGTGATTGTTATTTTTTGAATAAAATTCCTTTTTGAAATAAGTGCAATATTGCATTTCGATTATTACAAAATGCATGAAATCCTATTTATTTTAAAATGTTTATAAGTTAATCATTCATCGGATTATTGAAAATAACGATCAATTTTATGGTCTCTTAAAAAAGGTAACAATCTCCATTTTGATTTTGCCTGAATGCATACAATAATAATAAATTAAGAGTTAAATTATGTACCAACAAAGCTCAATAAATAATACACGACAATTTCAAAGAGTAGCCACACTAGCTGAACTAGTCTTCCATGGAGACATTGATATCACAACTTAAGCTTGCATTTGGTCGTCTGGAAGCCATTCCCATTCAAAGGGACCTCCAAATCACAAGCAATCTTCGATTTCATGGTACTCGTATTAAGCTTCCCAAACCTCAACTTATATCTCAGTGAAACCCTAATATCAATAGTATATACTCCGGCCACCTTCTCATCATCTTCATCATCAGATTCACCTAGTGCAAAAAAGCTCTGCCCCTTGAACACCAACCTCCATACACTTGTGTCATTTTGCCCTTGGTCTAACTCATTTAATGTTATGTAACTGAACCTCTGGTCCTCGTAATAAGCGTGTGCTTCAAGGCTTTTGTAGTGCACTCCTACACGTTCATTAGGGTTGTGTGCTGTGAGGTTGACGATCAGGTTGTATTTGAGAGTATTGTTGGAGAGGTTAAACTCAGTTAGCGAAGCGTCAGTGACGTGAAACTTTAGGTTATTAGTGGGACGGAAGATGAGCCAGAAGATTAAAATGGCTAGACCAATTATAAGTACTAGAGAGAGAATGATCTTGAAGAGAAAGCAAAATAGGCCGCAGATGCAGGAGCGGTGGTGGTGTCGTGCATGGCGGCGAGTGGATGGTGGGATGGATGGGCCGTAGTAGGTGTCGTTGAGAGGAGGTTGCTTGTAGTCCGTCATTGTATTTCGTTTGCTGATGTAGATGATAATATAAGTAGGATTTAGGGCTACAATGGCATTGAACAGTTATGTGTGTTTATATATAAGTAGAAGATAGATGAAGCATTATGATTTTGAACATTTAATAACTAAATTGTGAACGAGTTGAGATGATTAAGTTGCGACGGCAGCCGTCTACAAAGACGTTCTCTAGAGACTTTTTCAAGGCTGCCAACTACGCGGTAGCAGACTTTATAATACAAGTAGTTTAAGATGACGCATTGTTGACAAGATCGTATTTAGTGTCTACAATCTACATCTATGAAGTTGCTTTCACACAATTTGGACATGATGATACTAAGTAGATGTATTCAAGATTTTAATGTGATAATTAAGTGAATTAGGTCAAATATTGCATTAACTAAGAAATTAATTTGCATCCTCATTGTGGAGCTTGCACTTCTCTCTATTCCAATTCTCCAAAAAGTAATTCAATGGAATAATAAAAAATATTAGACAGTTATACTATTTTAAAATTCATTCTTTTTCGTCAGAATATCTCAATTTTGGTCAAATATAATATTTATAAATAAGCTTATTCTGCAATCTCAGTTGAAACTATGTCTGCGTTTTTATTAATCATTAACTAAGTCCGTGCTTAGATGCTTGTCACACCAATCGAGTACATCACTTGCATGACAAAAATTGTTATGAAATGTCAATTTGATTTTAAGATTAGACAAGTGGTCTACGCATGACAGACATTTAAAAAATTGTAATACGCGACTTTTTTCAATGGCAATCACACACATTCAATATTGTGACCAACTTTACTAGTAACAGTTTTAAAATGTAGTATTGAACAAATGTAATAAAATAAATAAATAAATGTATTGATATAATTAAACTCAATATACACTATGCATCAAATGAAACTGATGATCATCTCACACTAATAATATCTACCAAAGAGAACAATCTATCACATATCCAAATCACACTTGGTCCTCTGGAACACCACCCCACCGGAGTTTATGTTCCCGCTCAACGGAACCTTCAAATCACATGTAATCTTAGCACTCATGGTTGTAGTTTTAAGCTCCCCAAACCTCAACCTCATCCTCAAGTGCACTCTCAAATCAATGCTGTAAACCCCAGTAGACTTCTCAGCGTTAAACTTGTTCAAATCATATCCACTTAGTATGACAATGTTTTGGCCTTTAAACACCGGGGTCCAGACACTAGTGGTTTCATGTCCCTGATAAAATCCATTCAATGGCACTGCACCAAACCTCTGATCCTCATAATAAGCACGTGCATCGATCCTATCGTAGTAGACTCCAACACGTTTATTAGGGTTACGTGCAGCAAGATTTATAGCTAGGTTATACTTAAGAGTGTTGTTTGCTAGGGTGAACTCTGTCAAGGATGCCTCAGTAACATGGAAGTTAAGGTTAGTAGGTCGGAAAACAAGCCAGAGGATTAAAATAGCTAGACCGATTAAAACGACTAGAGCAACGATGATTTTGAAAACGAGGCAGAAAAGGGTACAGAGGCAGTTGCGACCGGATGAGCCGCTTGGAGGGCGGTTGTAGGTGTTTGAAGGTGGAGGGATGGATGGACCGTAGAATGCACCGTTGAGATGACCTTGCTTGTCCGTCATAGTTGTGTACGTAGCTTAGAAATGAATAAATGAATATGAAAGTGGTGCAACTAAGATTTGATGATATGAGTTTTATTAATGTGAGTGTTTAAATAGGGGATTGAGCCGTCAGGTAACGCGTTGTTTTGAGGACATTTCAACGTGGGTGTGATTAAATTGAGTGCGGAATTTAAACTACTCGGTACGTGTGTGAAATGACTTCGTGATATCTTAACATAGTCTGTAATGAAAAGTTGACACCATTGATTTTAGTTTATACTACAGTTTCCTGCTGCCTTCCAAAAGATAGATAATGGGCTGAAGTTGGGCTTGGATGGACATGGGCCGGATTGGCCAATAGTTTGAGAAAATGGACTGCGCCGGAACAAAAGTCATTAGTACACATGGCACGACTAAGAGCAAGAAAGTTATGGAAAGTTGATCGACAAGTCCCAATCTCGTCACGTGGTAATGCGACAAGATACGAATGAGAATGATGCGTGTGGAGTTGAAACCAAGACCGGTGACACCATTTGTTCGTGGAATTATGCAAATGAAGGGACAACATAGCATGAAGCGGACACAATGTCCGTGGGTTCTCACTATTTTGGAATTGGCTGCCGTCTCAGAAGAATTATTACTAAAGAGTTGAGATTATGTCTTACGATCTCATGAAACAATAATTATCCTCTTAATTGCTTCTAGAGAGTTTTTAATAAAGTTTTATCTTTTTCAGTATTTACTCAAGTAGAGTTGATTTCTGGAGAGACGTAAAGTAAATGTGAGATTTTAGTCGTTGATTTTGATAATTCGACAGTTAAAATTAAAGTTGGTTTTTATTAAATGGGCGGCTGAAATTGCAAAAAATCCTAGAGGTTGAGTTTGACGGTTTTATTTGAGACAAAATCTCATCCGTTGAATTATTAAATAATCGACGATCGAAATCATGTCTCACAATCCTTGAATTTTACTCTATAAGTTAAAAAAGAACAAAAATTCTTCTTAAACTTCTCAAACCTAGACAGCCACTCAAACTCGATCTTCCGGACCATGCCAAGGTTGTCTCATTCAAAAGCATATGCTCTTGCCGGATATTCCCACAACGCTTCCCATCCAATCCCCTATCTACACGTACCCAGAAATCATTTATCATCTCAAATTTCATTTTCTTTCTTCTTGTAATTTTCACCTCTATTTAAATTCACAATTAATTTCTGATTATATTCCGTCCAATTTAATAAAATAACATTTTCCTCAGGAACAAATCTCAGCCGTCCATATCCACAGATCGTCGTTTCCTAGACGCTTCTAATTTCTTCTTCTATCAAAAATCAAATCCTCCACCATAAAAAAGCTCTCAAACTCCCGGGAACCACACCAACCCCAAACGATGCCGAGTCTCAAAACGACGCCGTATCATTCACCACCACGAATACAACGACCTCCGCCTCTCCGCAGAATCTCATCACCATGACGTCATCCGCAAATAGCGCCTTATCAATCCTATCCAAAAGCTGGAAAGATGTCCGCGAATCGGCGGAGCTGGACTTCAAATTGATGAAGAACAGAGCCGATTCGTTCAAGAATCTAGCGAATTCGTTCGATAAAGAGATTGAGAATTTCATCAACTCGGCGACGTTTGCAGTTCCGGCAATTAGGTATTCGGAGATGTCGCAGCCGGCGGAGATTGATTTTGTGAAGAAGTTGAAGCCGAAGTTGAGTGAGATTAGGAGGGCGTATTCGTCGCCGGATTTTAGTAAGAAGGTTTTGGAGAAGTGGAGGAGCCCTAAGGCGAGTATTAGGATTGATTTGTCGGCTTTTAGGAATGCGATTTTGGCGGAGGTGGAGGAGGATAGGAGTGGGAGAGGTGGGACGACGAGGTTGAATTTTAATGATTTTTTAGGGGAGTGGAAGAGGGAGGAGAATGAATGGGAGCCTA
The DNA here is from genome assembly GCA_006409495.1 of Sedum album. Taxonomy (NCBI): domain Eukaryota; kingdom Viridiplantae; phylum Streptophyta; class Magnoliopsida; order Saxifragales; family Crassulaceae; genus Sedum; species Sedum album. The sequence continues at coordinate 140,428 of QZGG01000105.1, forward strand.
TCAAGGCTTTGAAATTGAGCTTGAAGGAATTGGAGAAGAAGGCTTTGGCTCCGTCCTCGCCTAGTGATGTTTTTCAAGTTCTTAAGAATAGTGAATTTGTGGAGAAGATGAAGGCTAGCCTGGTATGTGCACCTTTGCTTGTTCTTAGCTAGTCAGTTAATGGCTTAGAATTGAAACATGTGTTTTAGATTTGAGTGTGCAAATAATTATCTCAATTCTAGATGTGTAAAGTGTGGAAGTGCGCATTTTTCCATACATAGGATGGTTTCAGTCTTTCAGATGAATGTGGAATCATGGTCTCAAGATTTCTAATTTCTATAACTAACGGCATCTAATGATACTATGGGAGCAGTGTAGTCAACTTGATTTAGAACAGTAGACCATTTGATGATCCATCTTAATTGACTTCAAGCATGTTCCGCATGAACCATATTTAATCATCAATTAAATGTTGTACACATGGTTGCCCTGGATAGCAGAATGAGAAATGTTGATCTTTATTCTGTTCATTTAAGAGAACAATATTCGGTGAACAATATTGGTGTCAATAAGTTGGACCTTCAGGGTATTGATTTTAGTTAAAAGGTCTGTTGTGTCTCTAGATGCTAACTATAAAGTTGTCCCTATGGCTTCTTGAGCTACAGTTCTCTTCTTTTTTGGTTACCAAAACTTAAATGCTTCTTTTTAATTTTGCAGAAAGCATTTTGCAAAGAACCAGATGATTCAAAGGTGTGTTATTGCTTTAATTTATTGTATCTTCTTCTTCTTTGACGCAGTTTTGAAACAAACATTTCTCGTAATCTTGTGTCACTTTTTGGATATGTATATTCAGCAGTCATTTATAATACCCTGGTTACAGTAATGTTATGTCAGTAGGATTCTTTATAGCATTATGCAACCTCAACCATTAGGCCTGTGTTTTATACTACTTTCAATCGCCTGACTTTTTTGCAAACAAGCATCTTGTTAATCTTTTTTTCAGGACGTCCTGCCACTTGATGTACCTGAGCTCCTGGCATATTGGGTTAGGCAATCTGAGCCGTTTTTGGATCATCTTGGTGTGAAAAAAGGTGAGATCTCTCTTCGTACACCAAAGAACTAAAGATTTTCACACGTTAAACTATGCAATCACTGAAAGATCATGTCAAACATATTTGATCTGGAAATTTTTGGTGACAGATGTGTCTCTTGTGGGACTCATACTGAGTATTGAGTTACAGATTTTTATTTGTAGACCCTTAACTACTGTTCATATCCTGTATGTTCAGATGTCTGTGAGAAAATAGTAGAAAGCCTTTGCAGTAAGAGGAAAAATCAACTTATGCTCAATTCCTCATCTCCTGGAGATGAAGTTGATGAGTTGGACTTAAGGATAGCCAGTGTTCTACAGAGTACAGGGCATTGCTATGATGGTGGTCTTTGGACTGACCCTGATAAGCACAAACAGACGGACGGAAAGAGGCATGTTGCCGTTGTCACCACTGCCAGTCTTCCATGGTTGACAGGCACAGCTGTTAATCCCCTCTTCCGTGCTGCATATTTGGCAAATACAGCCAAGCAGAACGTTACTTTGTTGGTTCCTTGGCTGTGTAAATCTGATCAGGAATTAGTTTACCCAAATAAAATGACTTTTGGCTCTCCAGAAGAGCAGGAGACATACATACGCAATTGGCTTGAGGAAAGAGTCGGATTTAAAGCAGATTTTAAAATCTCATTTTACCCTGGCAAGGTGAATTTTTGTGACTTCATATTTCACTATGGCAGTAAATGCGAGCATGCATTTTTTGTTTTACATTTTATACTTCATTTATGTGTTTTAGTTCTCAAAAGAAAGACGGAGCATCATCCCTGCCGGAGACACTACTCAGTTTATATCATCTAAAGATGCTGATATAGCCATTCTTGAAGAACCAGAACATCTGAACTGGTATCATCACGGTAAACGTTGGACTGATAAGTTTAACCATGTTGTTGGTGTTGTACATACTAATTACCTGGAGTACATTAAGAGGGAGAAGAATGGGGCGATGCAAGCATTCCTTGTGAAACACATAAACAACTGGGTTGCTAGGGCTTACTGCGACAAGGTTAGTGCTGACTGTTGTATATGATTTATAAAGTTATAATGCGAATTGTTTTTCTCTTTGTCTGGTTGCCTAACATCACTTTAGATGGACTATTATATTTGCAAAAATATCATGTTCTACTTCTTGATTCAATATTTGCTCTCAGTCAGTCCATTGTAATGTATAGCATAAAAGTCAATTTACTAACATTTGTTTTTGATGTTATGCAGGTTCTGCGACTATCTGCTGCTACACAGGATATGCCCAAATCTGTTATTTGTAACGTGCACGGTGTGAATCCTAAGTTTCTGAGAATTGGCGAGAAGGTGGCTGCCGAAAAAGAAATTGGGCAGCAGACATTCTCCAAAGGGGCCTACTTTTTGGGTAAAATGGTCTGGGCAAAGGGCTACAGGGAATTAATAGATTTGTTGGCAAAACATAAAAAGGACCTTGATGGATTCAATTTGGATGTGTATGGTAATGGAGAGGATGCGAATGAAGTTAAGAGTACTGCCAAAAAGTTTGATTTGAATCTCAATTTCATGAAAGGGAGAGACCATGCAGACGATTCTCTTCACAGGTGAACAATTATTACATTTATTTGGCATTGGCAACCAATCTCTTGTTGAAGTAGCTCTTGCATTATAGTCATATTAGTGAAACGAAACGACTTTTGTGGTCAAGTTATTATATCAAGTGTCAGTTAGAGGGGTGGCACCATTCAGTTGCCTACACAAAATATGAAAATAACGTTTTTCTGATTGTTCATAAATAAATAGAAAGTAGCTATTTTTTTGATTGGGAGGTACTGAATCTTATTTTTGTTGTTTTTGTCCCCCTCCATTTTATTATTCTCTTTAACTGACAGAAGAATGTTTCTTTTTGCAGTTACAAGGTCTTCATCAATCCCAGTGTAAGTGATGTTCTGTGCACGGCTACAGCAGAGGCACTTGCCATGGGCAAGTTTGTCATATGTGCAGACCACCCGTCCAATGAATTTTTCACTTCATTTCCCAATTGTCTGACTTACAAGACATCCGAGGACTTTGTATCAAAAGTCAAAGAAGCTTTGTCAAGGGATCCTCAGCCTCTCACGCCTGAACAAAGATACAACCTTTCATGGGAAGCTGCAACCCAACGGTTTTTGGAGTATTCAGAACTTGAAAATATCTTAAATAACAATGATGAAGACGTTGGTAACAGGAGAGCAATGAGGAAATCAGCTTCACTGCCTTGCATGTCGGATATGGTTGATGGTGGATTGGCATTTGCGCATTATTGTTTGACAGGAAGTGAAGTGCTAAGATTGTGCACTGGTGCTATTCCTGGAACAAGAGATTACAGCAAGCAGCATAGCAAGGACTTAAATCTGTTACCTCCACAAGTTGAGAATCCCATTTATGGCTGGTAGCATCTTCTCCATTTCAATCCATCTGTATGTTTTTGTGTATATCATCTTTAGTATAGAGCTTGGTCTTCTCCATTAACAGAGTTCAGCTAGTAGTAAACTTTTGTGATTTAGTTATTTATCATCTCAGTCAATAAAAACAAGTAACAACTTACAACTGACTTTAATACCATGATAACATTCCATAACAAGTATAAGAAAAAACCTACACGCATCAAAGGCATAACATTTTCCACAACACGACAAAAAACCTTACGTGGCACCACATAACAAAGTGGGACCAATAAAAACTCACACGCCACCAAATCTCGCCACGTGCCAAATCCTCCTCCACTCGGACAACGACAAGTTTTTCAAAACAATTTTTCATGTAGAGTTGCTGATAAACCGAACTCTCTCGTGATTGGCTGATATGTTTGACTCGGAGGTGACACGTGTGGGACCCTGACAATTGCGTACGTCCACGTTTAGCACGAACGTAGGGCCCCTGGAGTGGCTGCTGGTTGTATTGGTTGACGCGTGTACAGTAACCGGTTGTTCGTTGTGGGGACTTTGTTTGTTAATTTCGTAAAAACATTTTTTTATTGTGGAATTTAGTACTCAAAATTTAGATTCCCTGGAAAATAAATAAATCAATCAATTTTATATGATACTTCTAGTACATTGTTTAAATAAATATTGTAGCTTTGATATAAAGGAAAAAACTAATATGAAAAATTAATATTTTATGAGACTGTGAAACACGATATTGTCTGAATTACAATAATCAAAGGGCCCTCAGGGCCAGGGTTCGAACTCTGGCCTCACCACTTTTTCTCAGATTTTTTCTGAAGCTTCATTCCTCCCGTCTGCGCGCGTGGAGGCTGCTTATTTTTTCCGCATGTGCGTGGAAGCTGTTGATTTGATGCTCTGTGTATGCTCATTTCTTCTCCGTAAGAGGAGACCTTTGGATGTCATTACTTGAAGTGATGCAAGATTGCTTGGATATTGATGGATGATTGAAGTTTATTGGTGGTAGTGCCTAGATGACTTGTGCGTTCAAAGTATTAGTTGTACTAGATGAATATGTAATATTATGTGCTCAATTGTAAACCCACCCATAAAAAACAAATTATTTTTAATCATAATGAAATTGCTAAATCCGATTATTCATGATTTTTACCCCTCCTGTCGATTGTTTTGCATTTATGTTGCTCAGCTACACAGATGAATTTTTGAGCAAAGTAATTTAGGTCAAAAGTTTTTGATGCAATGCATGGCCCCAAAATTTAATGTCGATTGGTCCAAATTAAATCAAAATACGTACCCTCTTGGAAATCAGAGTAACCATTTTTTTCTCACTTAATGAGTCTGGTCCCCGTTAGGTTCTACAATGTTCATGGTTACTCTTTGCATAGTTGATAATTATCATATTAAGCTCCTTAATTAACACTTAATCGCTTGTATGTTATATAACTTATATAATTTTTAGAAAAAAGAAAAACATGACGGCAAGAATATAATCTCAATAATTGATTTGATTAATCTGACTGAAATTAAATTAAATTTTTACGATAATCAGAATGGTTCAAAAGTCAGAATGATTGAAATTGATTGTTACTCGTATTATTATTATCAATCATACAATTTGTAGTGATTATGAATGATTAAAACAATACCTTTCCAGAGGTTGTATCCTGTGGATCCTTCCAATTTGGTGGACTCGTGGATCTCTTGTAGCATCCATTGATTGTATTTTTGGACGCACCAGATTGCGCCACGTATGTGCATTTGTCATGTGCACATCACGTGTGCACATGACAAATGCACATGTACAAGTCACATGCTTCATTAATGCATTGACACAATCTGCTACTTCCAAAAAATGCAATCAACGGGTACAACAGGGTATTCAAGAGTTCACCAAATTGAGAGGATCCACATGATACTTTCCCTACCTTTCCATACCACAAAAATTACTTACATCAATAAACCTTTTTTAAATTACTTATAACCCAATTATTGAAGAGATATCTATCATCTATGAGGAGAAAAGAATCCCATGCAATTGAAAAAACCCTAATAAGAACAAATAGATATTTATTAAAGTAGTGTCCAAGCACCTTCCTTCTCTGCTACCTTCTTCTTCTTTTGTATTCAATTTCAGTAGGACCATTACTCACTCCCTCACTATTCATCACCTTCACCATCATCTCATCTCTTCTCATCTCATCTCTTCTTCCTCTCCTCATCAATAAAATTATATTATTTTATGAACACAAGAAAACCAAAAGCAGCTTGGTAGAAGTGGACGTTACCTCGTTATTCATCTCTCTTTCTTTGTATCCATCCATCCATTTCATAATCCATCTCTTCTCTGACACAACCCCTAAACACATCATCCTCTAATTCCCATTTTCTATCATTCTCTACCACTCTGCTACTCATCACTGACTCACTCAGTCTCTCAATAAAACTATTGTTTTTTTCATTTCAAAAAAACACGTCCGTATCAAAATCAGACACAACATATCTGATTCTTCTCGCAGGTTGTTTTGTTTCTACCAAACTCTGTCAGACTGAGATTGAAAGGTATGTCAAAAGCTACCACCTTTGATTTATGTTACTTTTGTTGTTGCAAGTGTTACATATGAACTAGTCTTATGTAGATCCATACGTACATACTATTGTGTTCTACTCTTCAATTACTGATGTTTTGTTTATTGATTTTCTAATCATTTGCAGAGTAGTGACAATAATTGAAATTGATTTCTGGGTTTTTGGTCATCAATAAAAAGATGATGATGATGAGATGGGGTTGGTGATTGATTAGTTGAGTGGTGCTTTGTTGTTGTTGTTAATGGCTGCATACTTTAATGCTACTGGAAATTCAGACTCTGATGGTCTACAGACTTTGATTTTGATGAACCCAAATTACTCAAATTCCAACAACAATCAAAATCCCAACAACAACACCAACTTTTTCATGTCTCCGGCAACTCATCAGTACCAGATTCCGACGTCAGCAGAACATACCCATCACCTTGTCGGCATCCCACTCCAGCACAATCATCTTCACGAAACAGTCACACCCATGCACGGGTTAATTCCTCGTCCTCAGTATAATCTCTGGACACCAGTTGACTCATCCACGGCGGCGCGTGAGACTCCACGCGCTCATCAGGGTTTATCTTTGAGCTTGTCAAATCCACAACAACACCGCCAATTGATCCAAACTCCGGCAATATCGCCTTCCGGAAGTAAAGATGACATCACCGGAACACCATCTTCGGCCATATCTAACGGTCCTGTTTCCAGTATGAGAAGTGTTTTGATGAGTTCAAAGTACTTAAAAGCAACACAACAACTTTTGAAGAGGTTGTCAATGTCGGAAGTGCAACTTAACAACTGATTCCGCCAAGAAAAAAGAAAATAACATTTCCAACAAGGCGGCCGATACATCTACCGAACCAACCGCGACTGACGGTGAAAATGGTGGTAAAGTCTCGGCCGAGCTCTCCACGGCCGAAAAACAAGAACTTCAAATGAAGAAAGGAAAGCTTATGTGCATACTCAATGAGGTAAAATCTATTTTTTCAATCCGGGAACATAAAATTAGTATCACTTCTGACATTTTATATATGAATTTGAAGGTGGAGCAAAGATACAGGCAGTATCACCGGCAGATGCAGATAGTGATCACTTCATTCGAGCAAGCGGCCGGGCAAGGATCGGCATACACATCTCTGGCACTTAAGACCATTTCTAGACAGTTCAGATGTTTGAAGGATGCAATTGTGACTCAAATAAAAGCATTGAATAAATCATTAGGTGAGGAAGATATTGGAGGGAAAGATGGAGGAGGTTCAAGGCTTAAATTTGTGGATCATCATTTGAGACAACAACGTGCACTTCAGCAATTAGGGATGATCCAGCATAATGCTTGGAGACCTCAGAGAGGACTACCTGAAAGATCTGTTTCCGTGCTTCGAGCTTGGCTTTTCGAGCACTTCCTTCATCCGTAAGGATTCGATGGTTTTCGTTACAAGCTTGATATTTAGCTTCTTTTTCGATTTGTTTGTTGATGATGTTGGAATTTTTATAGATACCCGAAGGATTCGGATAAGCATATGTTGGCGAAGCAAACCGGACTTTCTAGGAGTCAGGTAATTCAGTTAAGGTTCATAGAGGGAATAATATTTCGTGATTTTTACGAAAGTGAGTTATATGGAAAATTTGCGGATAATTTGCAGGTGTCGAACTGGTTCATTAACGCAAGGGTGAGGCTGTGGAAGCCAATGGTGGAGGAAATGTACAATGAGGAACTGAAAGAGCAAGAGAATCAAGGTTCAGCGGACAAAACGGGGAACGACGGAGAGGCCTCTACGTCGAAATTACCTTCTGAAGAAAATCAGGCAAGTTTCAAAAATGTATCTATGGAGATGTACCAAAATGCAGCTGCAAAAACAGACTCAGCCTCTCCGACGAGGCTCAGGAGTCAACAAACAACAGGTTTTAGCCTCATAGGATCGTCATCGGAGCTGGAAGGGATGACTCAGATGAGTCCCAAAAGGCAGAGAATCAATGATCACACAATGCTCCATACTAATCATCATACTCCTGGCAGCTTTCAACAAAACATGGAAATGAACTCCAATGATTCAAGCAATGAGCATGTACTTGTAAAATTTGGAATTGAGCGCCAAACTAGAGATGACTATTCGCTAATGGCCGCAGGACCGGCCAACTTCATCGGAGGATTCGGATCATACCCTATGGAAGAAATCGGCCGCTATGACACCAATCAGTATAATCAACCAAGGTTTTCAGGCAATGGAGTGTCCCTCACCTTAGGCCTAAACGACACTCCTCAACCCTTCCTCCCCAACCAATCATCCGCAGAATGGACTCTAGCCAGACAATTGAATTCAGTACCCTAACCCTGAACCTTAAACCATCCCACATTCTCAACTTTTGTCCAAACCAGGACAATACACATGCAACATACAATGCAGAAGTTATAGGAGAAGAATGTAAGGTAAGGTGATGTTAAAACACATGCATCTTTAGTTTTTAGTTGTTTCCACTACAGGAAAGGAGACAAGATGATATATATACATTTGTAGTTGCAGCAGATATGTTACATATGAACCATGTGATCATATGCATGGTTCATGCAGCTGCATGATTAGGGTTATGAACACAAAAGCTTATGTTGTGTTGATATTAGGGTTTCTATGTAAGTTTTGGATAAGGGTTAGTTAAATATTGGGTGGGGGTATACTGTATTATTTTGATTGATATATGAAATCAAATATTGTTACACTGTTTTGTCTGCTTTGATTTTTTATTGATTAATGATTGATGAAGAGGAGTGGGAGCAGTAGATGTGGATGGCAGCTAAGGCCATAAATTCAGGCCAGCTGCTATTGATATAAATCATTATCAAAGTTGCACCAGTGTAAATGTGACTTAATTGCTTTAGTGGTAGATTGTGGACAAGTGTGTTTTGGGGCCAGACAGATGAGATGATGATTGATATTAAGATTAGATTAGTCTTTGTCACTAAAGTTGGATGCTGATTGAGATAATGTTTATCAAGAATTCCCATGCATTTAGATGCTTTTTAGGTCATTTGTGAGTTCCGTGAATGGTACGTTATTAGATTTTTATGATTCTTGTTGGTGCTTAAATTTTGAATTGGTGTTTGGTCACAATCAGTTTCTATATAAACGTTTCAAATGTGTCACAGTCAAAATGTTAATGAATTTGTGGACATTTTGATGAGAGGATTCATACCCATATAATATATGACACATAGGTACAATTCACATTCTTTAAAATCGTAGATATGAATAGACCAGATGTTCGAATCTGATCACTTTATCTAGTGAGATCAACCTTCTTACCACTTGGCTACTCTTTTCAGGACAAATTGCGATCACATTGGATAAACGCATCGGATAAACACATGAGTGTTAAAAATTCTTCACAATAATGCAAACACTCAGTGGCGGAGCCACACATAGGCCAGGGTAGGTCCGTGTCCTCCCTGAAATTAGATCCGGTTTCTCAAAAAATAATTATAAAATATTTTTTATATTATATTAAAAAATAAAAAATCATATAGTAATTAATAAATGATGAAAATAAGTCATATAATAACTCGTTTGAGTATCGTATAGTCTTTATATAAGTGTGCGAGTGAAATAGTTAAATCAAACGGATTTTAAATGCATAACATTCAACAAATCAAGGATAATAAAAACTTCTACAAGCTTTAAAATACATATTTCAACTTGATTTTAATATGAGGACCCATAAATTGCGTGTCTCTGTCATTTGAACCCGTAATGCAATGTTTAGCCCATTATAAACCATGAGATGAATATGTTACTTTCTGTATATTATATATTCGTTGATCGTGATGTACGTGTAATTTTTTTCTAACCCCTCTTTTGCGAGATCCTGGAACTGCGACTGACCTCTTGGTCGCATACGAAATCTCGCGGTTGAGTGTTATAAGCGAATAGTTTAATAAATTGAGTTTTTTATGATGTCTTCTTTGTATTTTCCACATATTATTAGAAAAACCTATAGTAAATTTTGGCCCACCCTCACATTTGCTCCTGACTCCGCCACTGCAAACACTAAATGATAATGCCCAAAGCCAAGATCAATATCAACAACTAGAAAATGGGCTAAACTCAATACTTGAGAAAATACAAAGTCCAACTGAGAAAAAGGTCATTAGGCCACAAGTGCTGATTCAAGTCCAAAACATGGGAAGAACACCAACCCAAAAAACCAAAGAGTTTAAAATTATGGTGATCCTGAAACTTTCTAAGATTTTGATCTTTTCTTTCTTGGCTTTGTCGTGCCATGTGGATGGTTTATAATTACTTCAAATGTAAGTCTCCTCATGACTTCGTGCCCTAATTGAAAAATCCAACTAGCCGAAATGGAGATTAAATATGAAACACTAGGTATATGTGGGAGTGACAAAAACTCACGTCAGACATTATAGAGGAGATTGATTTTTTTTTTTGTTTTTTGAAAGGGATCACAGGAATTTCACTTCTACTCCATGACCCCAAGACCTGATGGTTCAGGTAGTGGGTGCCTGACCACTAGGCCAACCCCACTTCGTCAAAATTATGTATTTGTGTTGTATTGTAATATGAATTACTGTATATGATATATGAAATTATAGTACATAATTTCATGCGTGATTGTTTTTTACTACGCCGGCAATAGTTATTCGAGATTTAATCCTTAATTTTATCTCAGATGGGTTATTTCAATCCAAATAACATGCAAAATTATTTCTTAATCTGAAACATAATAAATTTCTAAAGAGATTAAAATACAACTCAGATCTTCATTGTCACATGGAAGTTCAATGTTTCTTTCCTTAAAAAAATGATTCGATTTTCCACTTAGGAAAGTTACATCCTCCTCACCTGCCTTGGCAGCTTCGTACCATGCTTCGGTTCATTCACAAATGTCTGTCGCGACATCTGTGACCTGGTGCACATCTATTTAATACGAGTATTAAAATAACATTATTTTGACGTTTTTTATTATAATTTTACGTAATTTTATATGAATCATTTGCAAAATTCATAATTTGACTCGAATTAAATAACTTTTGATATCCTAAATCTGAATTCTGAATCCTTATATCTTCATCCTACATTTACTAAAATTTATTACAATCATAAGTTGATTCAGCAAAACAGGACAAACAACAGAGGATGAGAAATTAGTACAATTATATGAAATTGCTGATTAGTGGTAATTATTATGGGATTCACTTGCTACTATTATATTAAATTGACTGTTGGGTTGGTGCAAATCATAAGTATCAAACAACCCCACAATCATTGAATCAAATTGATCTCACTTCTTCATGCCTTGTTAGAAATAACACAAGCATATCACCTTTCAAGGTCTGTCTTTTTCATTTAAAATGTGAAGATTACACATACTATTGCCTGAACAAGCGTTTTTGTATGCCCCGATTATCGTAGAATACATATGAAACTTTTTTTGCAATAAAATCCACTCTTATAATTTAAAGTAAACAATTATATAGATATCAATCAAAATAATATCATTTGAGCTCATATTGATAGAATCAGGAAGTACGATAAATATTTGTGAGACGGAATGAAATAATTTCAACCGTTGATTTGATTAATCTGACGGTTGAAATTAAAATTAATTTTTAATTAATAGAACGGTTAAATTTGCAAAAAAACAAGATTTGACGATTATTTTTGTTTTAAATCTCATCTATTAAATTATTCGTAATCAATCATTAAGATTATATCTTACGGTCGTACAAGTCTTTTTTAAACTTACTATGAAATTCAATTCAAAAAGACATTTTCACCCTTTACCATTAAGTTTGACATGTTCTCTCTTGTCCTCCAATAGTCAAACCCATCACTAGGACTCCAATCTTGAACGCGTGACCTCTTTGACAAGTCTCTCTTCTCCAAACTCTTCAAATATCTTCTCTTCTCAATCCTCAAATTTCCACTTCTCTCCACATTCTCCAACCACCACCCATCGCCGCCATGAACGACCTCTTCTCCGGTTCCTTCTCCCGCTTCCGCAATGAACCCGACAATCACCAATCCGTCCAAATGACATCCTCCAATTCCCCCACTTCCGGTGTCAATCTCGACAAATTCTTCGAAGATGTCGAATCCGTTAAAGACGAACTCAAAGAAGTTGAAAACATCCACCGCCGCCTCCTCGATTCTCACGAACAATCCAAAACACTAACAACTCTCAATCCATCAAAACTCTACAATCCAAAATGGATGCTGACGTCACTCTCGCTCTCAAAAAAGCCAAACTAATCAAAGTCAAACTCGAAGCTTTAGACCGATCCAACGCCGCTAATCGGAGCTTACCGAATTGCGGACCTGGATCATCATCGGATCGGACACGAACATCTGTGGTCAACGGACTTCGTAAGAAGTTGACTGAGTCAATGTCGTTGTTTAACGCTCTCCGTGAGAAGATTTCTACTGAGTATCGTGAGACTGTACAACGCCGTTATTTTACCGTTACGGGCACGAATCCAGATGAGCGCACGTTGGATGTGTTGATCGAAACGGGTGAGAGTGAGTCGTTTATGCAAAAGGCTATTCAGGAACAGGGGAGAGGGCGCGTGATGGACACGATTGCTGAGATTCAAGAAAGACATGATGGAGTTAAGGATATGGAGAAGAATTTGATGGAGTTGCATCAAGTGTTTTTGGATATGGCCGTTTTGGTTCAGGCCCAAGGTGAGTTTAGATTTTGATTCACAAATGCCGTTTTTATTTGATACCAATTTCCACAATGTTGATACTATAAATTGGATTCGAACCTATGACCTTTAGTTTTTATAATGATACGATCATATTCAATGATACTATGTAGTTTTGTTGATTCAGCTGCAGAACTACAGGGTTTTAAATTGGATGTTTTTTGTGCGCAGGTGAGCAATTGAATGATATAGAGAGTCAGGTATTGAGAGCAAGTTCATTTGTTCGAGATGGGACGGAGAATTTAGGGACGGCAAGGAAGTTGCAGAAGAATTCGAGGAAGTGGGCTTGTTATGGTATTATTATTGGGTTGGTGATTCTGATGTTAATTATTCTGTTTGTCCTGAGGCCATGGGCGAATAGAAGTGGTGTGGGACGGCAGCACCAGTGACTCCAGTGCCACCAACAACACCAGCATTGGTGCCACCTCCGCCGGCTGGGCCGTGAGACGTGAGAGTTGAAGTCTTTGTTTATGGACATGTTTTTCAATGGCATTTGTATTATTTCGTTGATTTTCGCAGGTATATTGACTTTGATTCTTTCTTGTATGTTTGCGCGTTTTCATATATTAGTATTTTTTTGGTATGGTTGATTGGAATTACATTTAATAGTACTGAAGGCGATCGATCGTGATGCAGAGCTCGTCTGGAAACATTAAATTGAAGTTAGAAACGTGCTTAGGACGTGGTCTGGTGTCACAAATATGACACAAGTGATTGAGCAGTTGATATTAAATATAATTGTGAGACTTAAATAAGTCATACTAATTGGAAACTTGTTTATGTCAAATACAAGTAAAATAAAATTTTACTTGTTTATGTCAAATACAAGTAAAATAAAATTTTACTTGTTTATGTTCGTGAACATTTTCTATTTATATGCCAGAGAAGGTAATGGATCAAATGAAAAGTACTACTTTGACTATAAAACGCAAACAGATCTAGACTATTCATTTAATTGCATCCGAAAATAAATTTATGAGAACATCAATGTAAACAAAATCAGATGACGAACTAAGCCTTCAAGTTATAAAAATATCTATGATTCATGATTTGCTATAATATGATTCATGAATCAAAGATATACAATATATAGATTATACGAACGATCATATTTGTAATACAAAAACAAACTCAAAAGAAATACGGAATATTGAATCAATGAAATACGAAGTAAATTGAAAGAGGCGAGAGTCGCTATCGAATTCAGAAATCATTATTTTGGAATTTGGTGCAGAAACAAACTAGCTGTATTTGGGAAAACCTTTGAAACAAATTTGACTGATTGAAAAACATAAAATTGAATGTCGATTTCCCAATCGAAGAATTGAATGTCAGTTACTTTAAAAAAAGATTGAATTTAATAGATATATTTGTAATAATTATACTAATGTATGTTTCCATTATTACTCTTTGTGATTTAATATATTCTAGTGTAGGTTACTGATGAATGCTCGGAACAGACTTTGTGTTCTAGATGAGTATTACGGAAATGTAGTCGTAACAACATCTGTAAACACCACAGCCGGTGAGCTGAAATGAATCATCTAAAATAATTCATACTTAGTATGTTGTACGAGGTTTCTTCGTGTTCTGGTAGTCCCTTCCGAGCATTTGTGGAATTCCTTGACTGTAAAGATTTGAGAAAAAATCATAAATCATGCAACAGGAGAAAATAAACCTGATGAAAATAAACCTGATTCTCATTCAGTTATTCCTATAATGCTTCTTTATGATCAGCTTGAAAAATACAGTGTTTTTACCAAAAATTCATTTCAAGCTGGTTTATGATCTTTTTTTTCTTACCACATGGGGAGTAAGAAAGGGAACAGGAAATTCCTCCTTTAGATTAAGGAGTTTATGAAGTCTCCTTGCCACCACTAGGACACCACCCTAGCTATGATCTTATTTTTTTCAGTATATACTTTTTTGTAACTTGTTCGAACAGAGTTCAAGTTTGGCTCAAACCTGTGGAAATCTAAACGAGTCTAACTCGAAAAAGTACTTTGAACTACTCGAATTTATAATTTTAACCTAACAATATCCTCTACATCATAACATTTCAAATGAGTTTCTAGAACATAACTTGTCAAAAGACAAGAATTCAATTTGATGGGGTAAGAAAAAACTGATGAAAGTAGCATTTTTGATTAAAGTCTGCAAATAAATTTTTTGGCCAAACTCATGTGGTCCTAATCACTAGACAAAACATTAAAAACATTGTAGGAAATGAAAAAAGACATTGAATTATATCTAGAAGAAGTTGAAAAATGTTTGCAGGAAGTAAAAATGTTACAATGAATTTGAAGTTTGATCAAATACCAGCTGCTACTAATGATCTTCCTATATATAGTATTTACCCGATCGTTCGACTGTTAAGTATTCTCTACAGAAAAAAATCCGGCGAAAAACAAAAAATGTCGCATACAAAAACTCTTACCTTGAAAGTCATTCGCCGAGACCCTGAACTTATTTCTCCGGCTAGACCCACTCCGAAAGAATTGAAACATTTGTCAGATATAGATGACATTTCTGCTTTTCGACTGTATGCACCGAATATACAATTCTATAGGAAATGTGAACTTGCTGCAGAGAAGGATCCTGCTGAGGTTATCAAGGAAGCTATTTCGCGAGCTCTAGTATATTATTATCCTTAGCGGGAAGGTTAAGGAAGATTGGCGAGAAATTTTTGGTGGACTGCACTGCTGAGGGTGTCATGTTTGCTGAGGCTGATGCTGATGTTGGTATTGATGAGTTTGGAAATGTGCTTTTTCCTCCTTTCCCTTGCGCCGATAAGCTGTTTCTTGATCTACCGGAATCTTTATATGATAACCCTCTACTGTACTTTCAGGTAAATTTAGCATCATAAAATGTTACAAGTAGTGTTTTTAGCGAGTTTTCAAACTGTGGCTGATTCCATTAGAATTTCTCATGTACAAAGGTAACAAGACTCAAATGTGGTGGTTTCATATTGGGAGTTGCTTTCAACCATATTATGTGTGATGGTTCAGGCTTCGGCCAGTTTATGACATCGGTAAGTGAGCTAGCTCGTGGTTTCCCAGCTCCATCGATCTGTCCGGTCTGGAAACGAGACTTGCTAACATTTGATCAAAATCCACCTTTCTCAGCATCTGATCATCTTGAATCCAAGAAACTCTTGACTCCAATATTTAAGCCTATAGACGGATTAGTCCAATCAGGTTTCGTATTTGATTCAGTTGCAATATCCTCCCTTCGCAACCTGGCTGCTCCATATTTACCCAAATGCACAACATTTGAGCTCATTACTGGTGCAGTTTGGCATGCATGGACCTTGTCACTAAATCTTGACCCGGATGCAAACGTATCCTTAAGGTTACCGATGAATGCACGAAACAGATTCCCTATTCCAAATGAATATTACGGGAATGCAATCGTATTAGCATCCGTAAACACCACAGCCGGTGAGCTGAAGACTAATTCTTTTTCACATACAGTAAAACTCATCCAAAATGCCAAAACTAAATCATCAGAAAATTTCAAAATATCAATGTTGAACCTCATTTCAGCTGGTCGAACCCCGCCAAATCCGTTGGAACATATTCATACATTCAGAGTGTCAGATTTGAGGTGGTTTGGTATTAATAAAGTGGACTACGGTTGGGGCGAACCGGTGTATGGCGGTCCGGGTACTAATATCTATACTGTGGATCATAGCATTATGACATTTCTCATTCCTATTCAAATTAAGGACAATGAGTATGGGATTGTAGTCCCAATGGTATTACATAAGCCTGCCATGGATATATTCACCAAGGAATTAAATCACTTGATGGGCAATGCTGCAGCTGACGGAACTCGAAAATCCTAATAACTTCGCTAGTTCGTCTGGCACGAATGTGAAATGTACCAAGCTCGAGTTGCTCTAAAATTCTACATACCGAGTTTGTAAGTTATAATAAAAACAATAAATGAACTAAGATTTCTTCGTGTTTCGATACTCTCATTCGAGCATTTAAAAAAACTCGAAACATGAGAAAAAATAACCTGATTCAGAAGCAGTTGGGAGTCATCACTGAGTTTTGAAATTTCACTTTTATCATCATATAAATTTTAGAGCTTGTTTCAACACTAACTTGCATTTACATTCCAAAAACAAAAAACTGAAGGAAAATATGTGCAGGTAAGGTATGTGCAGTGAGCTGTAGTTCCTTAGAATATCTTGGCAATTAAGAGGTTTGGCCAAACTCTGAAACATCTAGGAAATTGCAGGCATAGGCATACCAGAATTATTTGGTATAGTTCACTGTCAAATACTTAAAGAATGGCAATATACTAATGTATTAGATTGGTACTTATTTAAGGTATATCAAAAAAAAGAATAGAACAGATAAATTTATTTACTGAGCAGAGGGATCTACCGGTAGAGTAGAGGTTTCTGTGTTTAAGTATTGTTCAACACGTGCTTAATCTGAAACGTAAAAAACAGATTCAGACACAAAAGCTTTATAACTTAATTCAATTCAATGTGAGATTAATTAGAGGGTTTATTACAAACTCGGTGGAAACAAATTCACTATGCTAAATATCATTATACAGAATTATTTGTCAACATACTCCTACTCTGCAAAGACAATATTACTAATACTATATCTACGTGAATACGAGTGAGTATAGACTCCAACTCTACCACGACTGAGATCCAACCTTACATTCCCGTTCGATTGGCTTTTTATTCTAATTATTCAAGACCTCCCTCTCGAACGGTCCGTATGCTCAAATGTTAAGTTGGAAATTCTCTTTCGTTCACCTTCTTCATGAGTATGAAGTTTCCTCAGATCCAATCTCTATGTTTTTCTTATCGTTCGTTAAATTGATGTAATCCGTTATAATGTCTGCCAAAATCATTGTCACTTGTACAATACACAAAAAATAAAAATGTCTCAAGTAGAAAATTAGATAAAATATATACCAACATTAGAATAGTTCATATATGATATTGTGTTCTCGACATTACTATCTATATCAACTTGATTACTATCTATATCAACTTGCTGGAAAGACTTAAATGACGTTTGGCTAAATATGCCACGCTCTATTCTAGAGCCTCCCTTTCTGTGATTTTGACTCATCGTCTTACAAAAATATATATTTTTCTAAATGATCATAACCCAACTAGTGTTTATCTATATAAATGTAGTTTGTTGAAAGATGGATATCACAAATACTTAACTGAAGAAAGCCAGCAAAAATTTAGAAATGTCGCGTGCAAGAACCTCAATATTGAAAGTTATTCGTCAAGAACCGGAACTTATCGCTCCGGCCATGCCAACTCCGAAAGAACTTAAAGTTCTGTCCGATTTAGATGATGTCCCTCCATTCCGATTTCACGGAACAATTTTACAGTTTTATAGGAAATGTGAACTTGCACAAGGGAAGGATCCTGCTAAGGTGATCAAGGAAGCAATTGCAGTAGCACTGGTTTATTATTACCCGTTAGCCGGAAGGTTAAAGAAGATTCGAAGAAATGAGAAGTTGTTTGTGGATTGCACCGGTGAGGGCGCCATGTTTGTTGAGGCTGATGCTGATGTTAGTATTGATGTGTTTGGAGATGTTATTTATCCACCTTTTTCTGGTGTTGGTGAGCTGCTTTTGATTCACCTGAGTCTCTGGTTGGTACCCATTTACTGCACTTTCAGGTGATTTAAGTCCTAAAAGGGTAGAAATATTTATTTATTACAATCCGCTAAAGTCTCACTGCTTTAGCATCCACCAGGAATCAAATCTGTTTAACTATATCATTATTACAATATAACTGATGGATATTTTCATGTTTGTGTATAGGTAACAAGACTCAAATGCGGAGGTTTCGTACTTGGCGTCCTGTTTAACCACATTCTGTTCGACGCTGCAGGCCTTACTCAGTTCTTGACTGCAATTAGCGAGCTAGCTCGTGGTCTCCCAGCTCCATCTACTCATCCGGTCTGGCACCGACACATGGTAACTTTTAATAACTTCAGTATGTCACCAACAGAGTATCAAGAGTTTGATCATCAGCAGTCCAAAAATCTCTTTACACCGATTTATGAGGCAAAAGATGGAATAGTCCAATCTGGTTTTGTATTTGATTCAGCTGCAATCTCTTCCCTTCGAGATCAAGTTACTCCACATTTGCCGAACTGTACCACATTTGAGCTCATTACTGCTGCAGTATTTCAGTCATTGATTCTGTCACTAAAGCTTGACCCAAATACAGACGTCTGCATGGCTTTTGCGTTGAATGCACGAAAGAAATTCGATACGATGCCCATTCCAAAAGGGTATTTCGGGAATGATATCATTATAGTATCCACAGTCACCACGGCCAGTAAGCTGAAATCTAAACCACTTGCACACTCAGTAAAACTTGTCCAGAAAGCCAAAAATAATGAGACGGAAGATAACGAAGAATCAAAACTGAATCTGTCTAGGCCAACTTATACTTTCAGAATTTCTGATGTGAGGCAGGCAGGATTTCAAAATGTGGATTACGGATGGGGGAAGCCGGTGTATGGTGGCGTTGGCACTAATGTTGAAAGTCTGGATAACGGCGTTCTGCTCTACCTCACACCTATAAAAATCAAGGACAATGAGAATGCCACAGTAATGTCAATCGCGTTACCTAAACCCGTCATGGATTTATTCATCAAGGAAATAAATATCTTGATTCGCAACCCTACAGCTGACGGAACAAGGAAAAAGAAAACAACAGTGTTAGATCATTGGGCGAGAATGTAATATGAACCAGCTTCATATGTCATCTCTACAATACTGAGTTAGTTCGCCATAACTATAACTCTGCATCGAATAAGGTTTCAGTTGTCTATGTTTGCTACAATGTTTGGTTTCTCATGTACTGATGTTACGTTTAAGGTTGTTTTCTACTTAATAACAGTCAATAAAGATTTCTTACGAGCATGCGGAATTTTGTAATTTCATTTTCATCATCACACAATCTTTGTACATAGAATTATCCTAATTTTTCTATCCGACCTAAGTATTTATTAGATAAATGTATTCCTCTAAGCAAACTCTGAAATCTGAATGAATACATAGTTGACAAGAGTACGACTTACATGATACAAGCAAGTTTTCATTATACCTGAGCTTTTATCATCGAGCCTGAATTGTTGTAGACAGTGACTCATCATCATATTCTTCATTCACCAAGCTTGTTCAAATTCAGCTACCTTCTTGAACCAACTTTATGCAAACGCACTATAATAAGAAAATCACCTGCATTTGCTACAATTACTGCTTGTACTCCAACAATCTCATAGAACTGCACCACTGGACAAAACTTGCTAATTTCATCAGATCACTAACTAAAATAAAATGGAAACTCAAATGAGATCCTATTCATTCTACTTTGATTATATTTCAATACAAAACACATTCAGCAATCACAACAAGTAGCTATTTAACACTACTGATGTCAATGCAACTAAGTGAGCATAAGAATTTACAATCCATTGAAGAGTGCGATAGACGTAACAAAATGCCATAAACCAGGAGATTCAAGAATCAAAAAATAACACATTTACATACACACTTGAATGAATCCAATTGCATCCTGAGAATGATCGAATCAAGCCATGACTTATCGAGAAATGAAAGAAAACAAATTCATATCTCAATTGTCTCTTTGAGAAGGGCTTCTCCAAAAGCCAGTGCTGTAAAAAGTATCCCACATTTCCTTCTCCAACGTCCTCATCACATCCTTCTCCACATCCAAATTCTCCACTCCATTCTCATTCCGCACAACAGCCGATAACCCAATTGGAAACACCTGACGATCAGCCTCACAACCACAAGAACATGATCTCCTTCTTTGAACAAGTCCTTTTTTCAACAACCTCTCTTGCTGTCTCTGTTTTTTCCTCAACATTCTCCGATAGATTCCAGCTGGGAGCGTGTACAATGCGAGAACAGCTAAATGAAGAATCCCACAAGGACAACAGCAACAGATTACTGCGCATTCTGCAGCTGTCCCGCCTGCTACTTCTGCAAATCTGGCACTGCCGGATGAAGATGAAACTGTGAGTACTTGGCGTCGACGGAGAACCACCTGCCCCGTCATTCTGGATGATAAAGTTTGCTCCTTTATCGATTCTTTGAACGAAGAGGGGTGGAGAGGGAGGTTGGGGTTAGAGGGGGTCCATGGATTGATGGAAAGATTGTAAATTGATGATGGAGATGGGAGGAAGGATGGTAAAGATGAACTGGGAAGGGACTAATTTTGGGAATGGAAGACCTGAAGAAGTGGAGGAGATGAGAGTGCTGCTGATTTGTGTTTTAGTTTTAGGGTGGAGGAGAGAGAGGTTTGTGTGTTTGTGATGATGATGAGGATGGAATTGGAGTGGGATTTATTAGTTGTTGTTACTCCATTTTTTTATTGAATTTATCACTACTTGTTATTTAAATTAAAAGACTGGATTTCTCAAAAATGGATTTGAGAAGGGATTAGTCAAATGTGGGTGACACATGTCAATTCCATATTATTGTCTTTTTTGTATGATAATGTATATTTTGGAGCATATAAACTCATAGAAAGTATCATGTAGAACTCCTTTTTATGGATTTATAGATCTTTTTTGCAGTCGTTAATTGCATTTTTTTAGACGTACCAGATTGTGCCAGCGCATTAATGAGGCATGTGCAACTCACGTGTGCATTTGTCATGTGCATATAACGTGTGCATTTGTCATGTGCAATTGCGTGGCGCAATTTGGTGCGTCCAAAAATGCAATCAACGTATCCATGAAAAAGGGGATTCCACATGATACAACCTCTATAAACTTATCAATTTGTGAGTGCTATTAAATTGATTTAAATTCTGATATAAATGTAACAAAATTATAATTTTGATTTACTATTCAATACTAGTAGTTAATTACATTTTTTGATGTTAAATAATTTATTGACTGATTTTTTCTTGTTATTTAACACAAATTAGGTACAAATTCTAAAAGTTTCAAACTTTGTTCTTTTTAGATTTGGATCCAAAACTAACAAGTGTACTAATTATCCTGATGCTCATTGTATTAGCTGTTGATTTGAATGTCAATCCAAACCCTACATGATCTTAACAGTCAAAATAATCAGACACGTAGGGTCGATTTGGGACACTAGTTGCGACAAAAGATAAGAGGAACATCACACGTAGTCAGCTTTTAGATCGATGATTTATTTAGGGTTGTCTTTAACTACCAAAGTGATGCAATTGCAGTGCGATATATCATCAAATACAAACACGACAAGCCACTATTTTTGACGACTGCCTCTTGCGTAATCCTACACTCCAAGGTTTGAATGCTGAATATTGGTATCATTGTATAAGAAGCTTCTAATTACGAATGGAAATGTCCTTGTTAGACTTGTTCAGTACTTACCGTTTTCAATAAGTGACCTATTCTCTAGGATAGTTAGAGCAGTCACAGCACTATGCCTTTTATTTCTCGTATTAGTTATATTTTGGTGTATTTAAGCATTTCACTGTTATCAATAAAACTCAAGTCAACTTCCTCCTGTATTGTTTAAGCAAATCTTATTCAATATTTGGTATCTGAGCCTCTTTTCGGGGACCTCAATTTGGCTTCTAAAGTTCAGAAACGTGTAGTACACACTTGGTACGATTATGAATTCCGAAGGTGCAAATAGTTTTGCTCAACCATGTATTCCGAAGTTCGACGGAGATTATGAACATTGGAGCCTCTTGATGGAGAATTTGTTACGCTCAAAAGAGTTCTGGAGCACTATTGAAGCTGAGATTCCGACAGATGATGCGACACTATCAACAACTCAAAAGAAAGCACTTGAAGAATTAAAGCTCAAGGACTTGAAAGCTAAGAACTATCTGTTTGCGTCTATTGATAAGTCGATTCTAAAGACAATCACAAAGCGACAAACTGCAAAACAAATTTGGGACTCCATGCGAGAAAGGTATCAAGGAAATGCGCGAGTGCAAAAAGCGCAGCTAAACCGATTGAAGAGGTCTTTCGAAACCTTGATGATGAAAAATGGTGAGTCTGTTGCAAATTATTTTGGAAGAGTTATGTTAATTGCTAACGAAATGCGCAGTTGTGGAGGAGATATGCCCGACAACTTGATTGTGGAGAAGGTACTCAGGACCTTAACTGAGAAGTGGAATTTTTTTTTTTTTTTTTTTTTTTGCAAAAGGCGATATTATTAGCAAAAAAAAGAGAAAAACAGACACCAACAAAGACTAAACCAAACCAGACCAACGCAGATAGAAAACCAGCACTTGCTGGACCATCCAGACCTGCACAAGACCTACGCAGCACCAATACAGGCCACACAACACCCAACAAACACGACAGCCAGGACAAAGAAAGGCAGATCAAAGAAGTGGAATTTTGTTGTGTGCTCTATTGAAGAATCTAAGGACATTGATCAAATGTCAGTAGATGCTCTTCAAAGCTCCTTACTTGTTCATGAACAAAAGTTTTTGAGAGACAATGATGGAGACGAGGAGCAAGTTTTGCGAGCTTCGTCTGATTCGCGTCAAACTGGACGTGGAAGAGGAAGGAGTAGTCCAAGAGGACGCGGCAGAGGAAGGGGGCGATCCACAAACTCTAGGGACAAAGCCACTGTTGAGTGTTTTAGATGTTGGAAGCTTGGGCATTATGCTTCCGAGTGTCCTGAGCTAAAGCATGAAGCTAATTACACTAATAAAAGTGAAGAAGAGGAAGAAGATATGGTTCTTGTAGCTCAATCTCACTCTGATGTTACAAAGAAAAGTGGAAAGGATGCATGGTTTCTCGACTCGGGATGTTCAAACCACATGTGCAATGATAAACAATATTTTTCGGAATTGGATTTGGACTTCACAACCATTGTGAAATTGGGTAATGGTTCACGATTGACAGTTAAAGGTCATGGAAATGTGAAGCTATTGTTAGATGGTAAGAATCATACCATTACAAATGTATACTTCGTTCCTGATTTAACTAGCAATCTTATTAGTCTTGGACAGCTTCAAGAGAGAGGGTTCACAACTCTAATAAAGGATGGGACATGCAAAATCTATCATGCCAGCAAAGGATCAATCATTGAGTCATCTATGAGTACAAACAGAATGTTTATCTTGTTCACAAATCCACGTGCAAGTTTGATGAAGCACAATGAGCAGTGCATGCTCACTGAACATGGAGACGAGACAGAGTTGTGGCATAGGCGCTATGGTCATCTAAATTATCATGCTCTAAAGAAACTCGATCAACAAAAAATGGTTCTTGGGCTACCATCAGTGAAAGTAACATCAGTTGTTTGCAAAAACTGCCTTATAGGGAAGCAATTTAAGGAAGCGTTTCCGAAAAAAAGCTTGTGGAGAGCAGATCAAGTTTTGAAACTCATTCATGCTGACTTGTGTGGTCCCATTACTCCAACTTCAAACAGCAGAAAAAGGTACATTTTGTGCTTTACTGATGATTATAGTAGAAAAAGTTGGCTATACTTTCTAAGTGAAAAGTCAGAAACATTATTTCACTTTAAATGTTTTATGAGAATGGTTGAAAAGTGTTGTCATGTGGCTGGAATTCCTGTTCTGTTCAAAGCTCTGCTCAAGGGTTGCGTCAGATATGCTGAAGCAAGAGATCAGATATGCTGAAGCAAGAGATCAGATATTTGAGTAATGAAGGTGACGTGGATATATTGGAGCGTGTGGCATTTGGATAAGTATTATTATTGCTGACGTGGTGCTGACGTGTCAGTTTAATGAAGGAGTATTTAAACCAAGGCAGGCGCGCGCTGGAACGTACGTGATCAATCGCAATTCGTCTTCGCAATCGTCTTCGTTCTCAAAATCGAGTTCTGCAATCTGCGTCCAAGAAAGCAATCAAGACTGTGTGCTGTGATCGACTGGTAGCTTCGATAGGTTGAAGGTATTGAAGTAGTCGAGTAGCTGTTAGTTTGGGAAGATAGCTTTGGTGGTCGGAGATTAGGTATCGGATCAAGAAATTGATTAGATAGGAAGCTTGAGCGTGATCGGTGTAATTGTAAACTCTTTCATCATTAGTGAACTTCTTTCTTGCTGGATTAGTCTGGTTGACCGAGTTTCAACCAGGATACCAGGGTAAATCAATTGTTCATTAGATAGGGTTCTTGAAGTTCTTGATTTGGGATTTAGCTAGGGTTCATCTGAGACAGTCTGCTTAAGCGGATCCTTGTACGGGACACTCACAATTGGTATCAGAGCGGCTATTAAGCAATGACGTTCACGAGAGTTGACCCAGCTGATCGATTCAATGGTGCTGGTGACTTTAGCCTGTGGCAGCAGAGGATGTATGCCATTCTTGTTCAATTGAAGGTGGCTAAGGCTTTGCAAGGAGGTGACAAGCTACCGGACACCATGAGTGCTGAGCAGAAGGAGGAGCTGATGGAACTTGCCTACTCCACCATCATACTTCATCTTGGAGACAAGGTGATGAGGCAGGTGAAGAAGCTCAAGACTGCTGCTGAGGTATGGCTGAAGCTAGAAAGCTTGTACATGACCAAGACTCTTACTAACAGAGTCTTTCTCAAAGGTAAACTTATGAACTTCCGAATTCTTGATGATAAGCCTCTAGATGAATATCTTGATGACTTTGCTAAGCTGATAATTGAGTTAGAAGACATTGATGTGGTTGTTGATGATGAGGATCAGGCTTTGATAATATTGAATGCTTTATTACCTGCTTCATATGCTCATTTTGTTGAAACTATGAGGTATTCTAGGGACTCTATAAGTTTAGATGATGTCTTGTCTGCATTGAGGTCTAAGATGATAGAGTCTG
The DNA here is from genome assembly GCA_006409495.1 of Sedum album. Lineage (NCBI taxonomy): Eukaryota > Viridiplantae > Streptophyta > Magnoliopsida > Saxifragales > Crassulaceae > Sedum > Sedum album. Next base: position 166,018 of record QZGG01000105.1, read on the forward strand.
GTGTTAAGGATGCTGCAGGTGAAGGTTTGATAGTCAAAAAGGGTAAAAAGAAAGTTAAGAAACCTAAAGATAATCAAAAGAATGCTCCTAAAGGTAAACCACAACGGGGATGCTCAGACTAATGAACCTAGAAGGTTAAAGTGTTTCATTGTCATAAAGAAGGACATTTCCGGAAGGATTGCCCTGAACGTAAGAACAAAGATCAGAAACCAAAGGCTGGGGAAGCAGCCTTGGTTGAAGATGATTATGGCTCAGCTGAGTATTGACTGTGTCTGATAGAGATGCTGGTGTTTCTTGGGTGCTTGACAGTGGTTGTACTTATCATATGACTCCTAATAAGTCTTGGTTTGAAACTTATAAGTCTGAGGATGGTGGTAAAGTTTTACTAGGTAATAATCAGGCTTGTAAGGTGCTTGGTCAAGGAACTGTTAGGTTGAAGTTGCTGAGTGGGCATGATTTTGTTTTGTCTGGTGTAAGGTTTGTCCCTGATTTGAAAAGGAACTTGATATCCCTTGGTATGCTTGATCAGTTAGGTTATGTGTTTAAAGCTGAAAAGGGTGAAATTAGTGTCACTAAGGGTGGAAGTCATGGTCTTAAGGGAGTTAAGAGTAATGGCTTGTATATCTTTTGTGGTAGTACTGTTGTGACCCCTGAAGTGAATGTACACAGCCTAGGTAATGATAGGACTGCATTGTGGCATTTGAGGTTAGGTCATGTGAGTGAGAATGGCTTAAGGAAACTGTCACAAATGGGGTTTCTAGGAAGAGATCAGATTAGGAAACTTGATTTCTGTGAGAATTGTGTATTAGGGAAATCTAGCAAGTCTAGTTTTGGTACTAGTATGCATAGGTCTGAAGGTGTGCTTGACTATATACATTCTGATTTGTGGGGGCCTACTAGAACTAAATCCTATAAAGGCAAGAGCTATTTTATGACTTTAATAGATGACTATTCTAGGAGAGTTTGGATTTATTTTCTAGTTCATAAGACTGAAGCTTTTGATGTGTTCAAGACTTGGAAATTGTCTGTGGAAAAGCAAACTGGTAAGAAGGTAAAGAAACTCAGGACTGATAATGGTCTGGAGTATTTGAATACTGACTTCTTGAGGTTTTGCAAGGCTGAAGGTATTGTGAAACACCATACAGTGCCTGGTAATCCCCAACAGAATGGCTTGGCTGAGAGGTATAACAGGACAATTCTAGAAAGGGTGAGATGTATGTTATTTCATTCTGGTTTGTCTAAGATGTTTTGGCCTGAAGCTGCACATACTGCCTGTTATTTGATTAATAGGTGTCCATCTACTGCTATAGATAATAAAACACCAATGCAAATGTGGAATAACTATCCTACAGATATAGTATGCTCAGGGTGTTTGGTTGTTTAGCATATGTGCATGTGAAACAAGATAAACTAGAGCCTAGGGCATTGAAGTGTGTGTTTATTGGATATCCTGATGGTGTTAAAGGTTACAAGTTATGGTGTATTGAACCTGGTAATAAAAAGGTGATCCTTAGCAGAGATGTAGTGTTTAAGGAGAATATATTTCCATTCAAATCTGTTGATGCTCAATGAACATTCCTATATTGTCTGTTAATACTGATTCCACTGCAAGTACTAACCCTAACACCACTGATGAGGTGGAGTTGGATGAGACTGCTGTTCAGAGCAGATCAAGGGATTTGATTGCAGGTGGAGCCAGTGGTGTTGATGAAGATGAACCTGGAAACCAAGAAGTTGATCAGGAAAGTGAGCTGAGTAACTATCAATTGGCCAGGGACAGAACAAGAAGACAAGGAGTGAATAAGCCAATTAGATACAGAGGAGATGAAGGAAGTCTAGTGGCTTTTGCTTTCAGTGTTGCTGAAGAGTGGATTTTGCTGAGCCTAGTCTTACAAAGAAGCCTGTAGATCAAAGGATTCTGATAAATGGAGAAAGGCAATGCAAGAAGAAATGGATTCATTACTGAAGAATCACACTTGGGAAATTGTTGACAAACCTGCTGGTAAAAGGTTGGTCAGTTGCAGATGGTTGTTTAAAGTAAAGGAAGGAATACCTGGTATTGAAGCTCCAAGGTTTAAAGCTAGGTTAGTGGCTCGTGGTTTTACTCAGGAGGAAGGGGTAGATTATAATGAGATTTACTCACCGTGGTGAAGCATAAGTCAATCCGGATTATCTTGGCTATGGTTGCTCAGTTTAATTTGGAACTGCTCAGTTAGATGTTAAGACTGCGTTCTTGCATGGGAACTTGGAGGAAGAGATTCATATGTGTCAGCCTGAAGGATATGAAGTTGGTGATCCAGATAAGAAAGTGTGTCTGCTGAAGAAATCTTTATGGGCTCAAGCAGTCTCCGAGGCAGTGGTACTTGAGATTTGACGAGTTCATGCTTAAGCAGAGGTTCAGCAGATCCAGTTATGACTGGTGTGTTTATTACAAGGAATTGACAAGGGTAACTTCATTTATTTGTTGTTATATGTCGATGATATGTTGATTGCATGTCGGGATGAGGCTGAAGTAAGTAAACTGAAGGATCAGTTAAACTCAGTTTGAAATGAAGGACTTGGGAGAAGCTAAGAAGATACTAGGAATGGAGATTTCTAGAGATCGAGCAAAGGTACTTTATGTTTGAGTCAAACTGGTTACTTGAAGAAAGTGCTGGACAGGTTTGGATTTAGTGATGTTAAACCTGTGAGTGTACCTTTGGCACCTCATTTTAAGTTGAGTAATGATCTGTGTCCGAAGAATGAGGATGAGGAGTTTGAGATGAGAAACGTACCTATTCAAGTGTAGTTGGTTGTCTCATGTATGCTATGGTGTGTACTAGGCCTGATCTGGCAAGTGCAGTAAGTCTGGTAAGCAGATACATGGCTAATCCTGGAAAAGGTCATTGGTTAGCTGTGAAATGGATAATGAGGTATTTGAAGGGCACGGTTGAACTGGGTTTATGTTATGGTGGAGCTGGTGAAATAGAGAAGGTTGTGTCAGGATTTGTTGATTCAGATTTTGCTGGAAGTCTTGATCAAGGAAGTCTCAGACAGGTTATGTATTTAATGTGTTTGGTACTGCTGTTTCATGGAAAGCTGGATTACAGTCTGTGGTAGCGTTGTCCACAACTGAGGCTGAGTTTATTGCAATAACAGATGCTGTTAAGGAGGCTTTATGGTTACAGGGTGTGCTCAGTCAGTTAGGATTGCTCAAGGATGTGTTGAAGTGTTTAGTGACAGTCAGGGTGCTATCCATCTGTCTAAACATCAGGTATTTCATGAGCGTTCAAAGCATGTTGATGTGAAGATGCATTTTGTCAGGGAGGTTGTTGCTACTGGAAAGATCAAGGTTGAAAAGATTGATACTTTGGAAAATCCAGCTGATATGTTGACTAAACCAGTTCCGATAAGCAAATTTGAGTTGTGCCTGAGTAGGATCAGGTTGAAGAAAATGTAGTGCTGATGAAAGGAAGTTCACTATGGTGAGAGGAATGTACAGCCAAGGTGGAGATTGTTGTCATGTGGCTGGAATTCCTGTTCTGTTCAAGCTCTGCAAGGGTTGCGTCAGATATGCTGAAGCAAGAGATCAGATATGCTGAAGCAAGAGATCAGATATTTGAGTAATGAAGGTGACGTGGATATATTGGAGCGTGTGGCATTTGGATAAGTATTATTATTGCTGACGTGGTGCTGACGTGTCAGTTTAATGAAGGAGTATTTAAACCAAGGCAGGCGCGCGCTGGAACGTACGTGATCAATCAATTCGTCTTCGCAATCGTCTTCGTTCTCAAAATCGAGTTCTGCAATCTGCGTCCAAGAAAGCAATCAAGACTGTGTGCTGTGATCGACTGGTAACTTCGATAGGTTAAGGTATTGAAGTAGTCGAGTAGCTGTTAGTTTGGGAAGATAGCTTTGGTGGTCGGAGATTAGGTATCGGATCAAGAAATTGATTAGATAGGAAGCTTGAGCGTGATTGGTGTAATTGTAAACTCTTTCATCATTAGTGAACTTCTTTCTTGCTGGATTAGTCTGGTTGACCGAGTTTCAACCAGGATACCAGGGTAAATCAATTGTTCATTAGATAGGGTTCTTGAAGTTCTTGATTTGGGATTTAGCTAGGGTTCATCTGAGACAGTCTGCTTAAGCGGATCCTTGTACGGGACACTCACAAAAAGGAAGCAGGAGTTCCCATCAAATGCTTACGTACTGATCGAGGCGGCGAGTTTACTTCAAAAGAGTTTAACAACATGTGCATGGAAAATGGGATCAAAAGACAGCTCACTAATTCGTATTCGCCTCAGCAGAACGGAGTTGCAGAGAGGAAAAACCGAACCTTACTCAATATGGTGAGAGCTATTTTATCTGATACAAACATGCCAAGGAAGTTTTGGGCAGAGGCGGCAACTTGGAGCAATCACATTCTTAATCGGTGTCCCACTGCATCGGTTGAAGGTATAACTCCCGAAGAAGCATGGAGCGGAAATACTCCTTCGGTATCTCATTTCAGGGTGTTCGGCTGCATTGGGCATGTTCATGTCCCTAAACAACAGCGTATCAAGTTAGACAACAGAAGCATTGAATGCGTATTCATAGGACTCAGCAAAGAATCTAAAGGATACAAAATGTTTAATCCAAGAACTAACAAAGTTGTGGTCAGTAAAGATGTAGTATTTGAAGAGGACAAACAGTGGCAGTGGGAAAACACTCATCCTGATGATGTGAAGATTGATCTTGAATGTGAAGATGAAACGCTCAGTCCTTCTGATGAGAGTGATCATAATGTGTCCTCTGAAAACATTAATGAGGAAGAAGTCATAGAGGACTATAGCGAACGCGATGATGCCGATGATGATTCTGAACATCATGGGAGGGTAGCAAATGAACTTGTCACTGAAAAGAGAGTTTCTCAACCTCCTAGATGGATGGAACAGTATGTAGTTGGTGATGAGATTGACTCTATTGAAGACTTAACTGTAAATATGGCAATGGAATATGGTGTTGATCCAAACAATTATGAAGATGCCGCAAAAGATAAACATTGGGTTGCAGCAATGGAACGAGAGATACAGGCCATTGAAAGAAACAAGACATGGAGCTTGGTAGAACTGCCGAAAGGAGTCACGCCAGTTGGTGTTAAATGGGTTTATAAAACCAAACTCAACGCTGATGGAAAACTTGAAAAGTATAAAGCAAGGTTGGTAGCTAAGGGATACTCTCAACGATATGGGATTGACTATTCAGAGGTGTACGCACCAGTTGCCAGAATTGAAACTGTGAGAACGATTATTGCATTAGCAGCTCAACGAGGGTGGAATATTTTCCAGCTTGATGTGAAGTCAGCCTTTTTGTACGGAGAGCTCAAAGAACAAGTATATGTAGAGCAACCCAAAGGATTCGAAGTTAAAGGATCAGAAGAGAAGGTTTACAAGCTTCACAAAGCTTTGTATGGTCTTCGACAAGCTCCCCGGACATGGTTTAGTAAGATTGAGTCTTATTTTTCTGAAGAACAGTTTGCAAAATGTCCAAATGAACAGACGTTGTTCACAAAGAAGAATAGCAAAGGTGATATTATAATTGTTAGCATTTATGTTGATGATTTAATTTACACAGGAGGTGATGAGAGCATGTTGATGGAGTTTAAGGCATCAATGATGAGATCGTTTGAGATGACTGATCTTGGTCTCATGAGATATTTTTTGGGTATTGAAGTTATTCAAAGTCCCACCGGAAACTTCATCAATCAAAGGCGTTATGCAGGGGAGGTATTAAAGAGATTTGGAATGGCTGAGTGTCAGTCGGTGAAGACCCCTATTGTGCCAGGTAACAAACTGAACAAAGACAAGAATGGAGTTGTTGTATGCGAGTCAAGTTATAAGCAAATGGTTGGAAGTCTCATGTATCTTACTGCAACTAGGCCTGATCTTATGTATAGCGTAAGTCTCGTGAGTCGATACTTGAGCAAGCCTACTGAGTTACATATGCAAGCAGTAAAAAGAATTTGCAGGTACTTGCAAGGTACATTGGATTATGGTATCATGTACAAGAGAGGCATCGCAGAGTTGATTGGTTATACTGACAGTGATTATGCTGGTGATATGGACGATAGGAAAAGTACTTCGGGTTACGTTTTTATCTTAAGTGGTGGTGCAGTTTCATGGCTATCCAAAAAGCAGCCCATTGTTACACTTTCATCAACAGAAGCCGAATTTGTTGCTGCAGCCGGATGTGTAAGACAAGCAATCTGGTTAAGGAGGATGATGGAAGAGTTGAAATGGAAAGGTGACAAAGGTACTTTGATATACTGTGACAATAGTTCTACAATCAAATTATCTGAAAATCCTATCATGCATGGTCGTAGCAGACACATAGACGTGCGATTTCATTTTTTGAGAGACTTGGTTTTGAGTGGCGCCATACACTTAAAGTACTGCAATTCAAAGGAACAGGTTGCAGATATTATGACTAAACCACTACAAGTTGAAGTCTTTATGAAGTGTCGGAAGTTATTAGGAGTTGGAAAGCTAGAAGGTTAAGCTAACTTGTGGTTCACAGTTAGCTTATGGGAGGGTTTGTTAGACTTGTTCAGTACTTACCGTTTTCAATAAGTGACCTATTCTCTAGGATAGTTAGAGCAGTCACAGCACTATGCCTTTTATTTCTCGTATTAGTTATATTTTGGTGTATTTAAGCATTTCACTGTTATCAATAAAACTCAAGTCAACTTCCTCCTGTATTGTTTAAGCAAATCTTATTCAATAGTCCTGACTCTATATTTTTGATACCCTTATAATGTGTATAAATCGTCTAATATCTAATACATGAGAATATTTATATTTTTAACCTATCTTGATTATTTGACCATGAACACGATCAGTAAACCGTCACTCCTGCATTATGTTATCGATTACAAAGAGTATCAAGAAGAAGACAAAATATTAGATGTGGTGATTAAGCATACGAAATCTTCTTTTGTATAGAATGATGACCACGCAATTGAATAATAATAGACAAATTTAAAACATTTAATTATGTCGTCACGTATGAAAAGAATATTCAATTGACCACGCAATAAGACCTCTTCATTTGATAATGATGGTCTCAAAAGTGCTAATTCGAACTAATTTTAAGGAAAATATCAAATGCACTAAGCTTTGAAAAACATAAATGTTTATATTTTAAAAGTAGAGACAACACATATGTTTTTTTGTTATTTCAACACAAATATATTTCCATCATCAAGAATCGATACATCTAGCAAAACCCTAAATCTAATATAGAATCATCCTGAAAGGTGGAAATAGATGTCAAATGACTATTTTCTAAAAAATATTAATCATATGTAATTTATAATTATAACATAGTCCAAAAATTAAAACCATAAATTATTTTTAATAAAGAATAAAGTGAATTTCATTTACAAAACTATTAAGCTATTACTCCCTCCGTCCCTGTGAGTTTGTCCAAAAGCACCATTTGCACGCAAATTAAGATAGAAAGAAGGTATAAAATGTGTGGTTGAGAATAAATGAATAATAAGTAAATGAGTGAAAAAGTAGAATGTGTGGTGGAGAATAAAGGAAAGTGGACAAACATTAGGGGACGCTAAAAAAGGAAAGTGGACAAACTTAGTGGGACAGAGGGAGTATAATTTTAAAATTAAATTAACAAAATTGATGACTACATTTTGTTGTTGTTGATTTATCACAGTAAGCTATGTTCGTATAACTTTTCAAAGCGTTGTCGTTTTGATGCAAAAAAGCACAATTCTACTCTCAAGTCCCCAGTGGAGCGAAGTGGATCCGATCCGAAGCCCATTTCCTCAATTCTCGTCGGCTGTCGTCTCCTCCCCACTCTCCGATTCGACAGTCCGCCGTTCGAATTCCGTCAGTCGGAGATCTGTTCCGCATTCTGCGTGTCGAGATTCGTCGCTTGAACTTGAACAGAGGTCTAGTGACCTTAATCAAATTCTAGGGTTTCCCTCCAAAATTACTGTTTTTTGTAATTGCTATGATTAGTTTTGAATATGAATTTGATTATGTGTTTTAAGCTGCTTCTGACAGTGGCTATTTGTTTTTGTTTAATTGCAGGGATATAAATTAGGTTTTTTTCTGTTAATCATTTATCTCCAAATTTACGTTCTGGCGGAGGATTACTGAATTAGTCGAGTAAAATGGTGAGAGTTGTTAGGAGTCAGATGGGACCTGTTGATTCTATCCAGGTCGGGGGCGCTGCCCAAGTGAAAAGGAAGACACCTTCTGAATTAAGGGTGCGTTTCTTAACAATCAATTACTTTTACACGTGGTAAACTTACCGGATCATCTAGATTCCTGTACAGCCGAGGAAATTACTGTTAGCTATTAGTAAGTTTAAAAATTTTCAGTTAGAATCAAACTAAACAGAATTAAAAACCGAAACCAAAAAGTTAGTGGCTGTTTTTATCATTTGTCTTGGACGTAGTAACTTGGATCTCATTTGAGTTTTTTATTATAGGAGGAGCAACTTAAAAGGAAGAAGTTTATTGAAGTTGTTGATGAATCTACTGCTCCTTTGCGTGATTCCAATAAGTAAGTTTTTGCCTCATTATTTGAGTTCTATGATACCGTGATGTATTTTTTATTGGTTGTTTGCATTGTCTTTGTTAATCTTCATTTTACAGTTTGCCATTCTTTCAACAGTGGCATGGCTGGATTTAAGAAACCAAATATGCCAAAGAATCCCAAATACATAGAAACTCGTCTTGGTGATGTATATCAAGTTAAAAAACCAAGGCCACAGTTGTTCTCAGGAAAAGAAAATGCACAGGTAGGAGCACTTGATACCTTTAACCATTGAATCTCATCTGATAACACAGATATATATCAATAATTTTTACAACAGAAGCAGGAAAATCACTCAGTTGAGAGGTACCGTAGCTTGAAAGTTCTTCCTATCTTATCTAATGTAGCCACTAATGAGCAACCAGCCGTATGGTATGGTTTAAATTGTACAATTCAATGCTGGTTAGTGGTTAGTCTACAATTTCAGTTGTTTACTTGATCTGTGTTCGCTGTAGCATCAAAAATTCAATTGCATCCTCTGAAGCTTCTGAAGAAAATTCTGTAAAAAGTAGCGCTGCTGTTGATAAGGGCAATGATCATACATTTCGTAGTGTGGCGGAACTTTCTCTGGGACAGAATATATTCTCTGGACAAACAGTTGTAGATATGGTAATGACCAACTTTTTATCTTACATATTTATTCGAAGGCAACTGTTTTCGATGCCAGTTTACTACTATTGTAGGATGAAGCTCTTAAAGGAATAGTTGCCTCCAAGCCCCCTGCTTTTTTACCAGTACCTTCAAATTCCTCTAAATGGCGTGACAATCTTTTACCAATGAATTCTGTTAACTTATGTCCTGAGCTTACTGTCCCCCTCCAAATGACTCCTCTTGATCTCACTCTTAAAATGTTCACGCGTGTTGTGTCTTCATCCTCCTTGAGTTGGTATGCAAAGTTTACTTTGTTTAGTTTCTGTCATGTATGCTACCTATGTCTAGAGTGGCTGCCAAATTACTTGTTGATTTTTCTTATTATTCAGGTTACATAGGTCGATCATGGGAAGCACTTATCACGGGATGCAAAAAAGAGATTTTGTGAAACAAGAAGTTCACCCTATGGCAGAGCCGTCATCTGATTGTCAGATATCAAAGTCGAAAGCTTTACATTCGTGGGTGTACCCACAATCTTCTTTACCATCGTCTGTCATAAAAACATTAACTTTATCAGCTGATGAGGGGGGTGAGTAACAAACTTCAAGATTTTACAACTGTTCAGTTTCAGTAGCACTGTATGGTTGTGTTTCTTTCTTATTATTCCAGCTGGTGAGTTCTTAAGAAATCGGCACTCTGCATGGGAGGATGCTTTCAGGTGTTTGTATTTCATGCTCAGAAAGAATGTGTGCAGCATTTTTTATGGTAAATTGGTTACTTATGGATTGATGCTTTGCGATAGTATACTGCTCGCTTTTACATTCCCCTTTTCTCTGTTACAACGAACAACATTGTGATTAGTGCTCAGTCTTGTTCAGCTATCACGAGTCACTTTTAAGAAGCAATGATTAATATTTGAGTGTAGTGTGCGCTGCTCAATTCGTGGTGATGTTTACAAGCTCTCCTATACAAGGAAAAGCTAAATACTCCTGCAAGGCTTATATTTCGAGGTCAACAAGGGGACTAAGAGCACTGCTGAAAGAGAATGTAAGAAGTTTCACTCCTTAGCTCGATCTTTCCATCAGCTTGATCACTTTCCTGTGTTTTTTGTCATGTTACTTGCATGTGTAAATTGATTTTGTAAGTTGCTTGCATTCTCTATCTGGATTTCGTTTGAAATCCTATATGGCGGAAGGCGGTAACTGATGCGTGTGCTTTGTCATAAAGTAGTGAGGAGCTATTGATCAAAGACTTTCTTCTCAGCATTGTTTTCCTCTGCGAGATCAACACACTGCAATACTAAATCTAGCAATAAAAAGCCTTACGAAGAACCATATACTTCATTATTTGGATTTCATTTTCCGTTGGTTTTAATGACATGCCTTTAGTTCTTTATCATCGCTTCTCATTTTCATACACCTACTGCATTTTATGGGTTTCCGCAGGTACTCATAGGTTTCAAATGATGTCTGAATTTTCATGTTCTCGTTTTTCTTGTCTTCTCTCACTTTGTTTCCATGGAAATATTTTGTTTTCAAGTATTGTTCATATTTTATCTTTCATTAACATTGATTGATTATACAGATGTGTAGTTTATGGGTCCAGTTTGCCATATCATTTGTCTATACCTCTTTTTGTTTGGCCTGTTTCATAAAAAATGTATTTCAAATTTCAAAACAATAGCGATTAATACCGAGTTTTTGTTGTTTAACTTGCTGTAGGATGTATGCTTCTCTATGCCCTTATCTCCATCCAGAATCGACGATGCCACGATGGATGATTTTGTGGAGCTCTTAGAAATTGAGAAACAGAATCTTGGGCAGGTTCATTTGTGTCTTATGCATTCTATAAAAAACTAGAATTCAGCATAGTTGGTGCTAGTTAGAACATGAATTATTCTCTCGAGTTTAGCATACACATCAATGGTCTTCCTATGACTAGACTGTTTTCTTAGGCTTAAGAAGTAGACTTGAAAACATGACCTAACAACTTAACTTAAACATTTAAAAATCTCTCTTTCCTCCTACTTAAGTTGGGTTGCTTGGCTTAAAGGCTTGAAATTTGAGCCTAAAAGAACAGAAGTCTGACTAATGGTATTAGCATGGGCAGTGATCTTATTGCTCTGCTTTAAAGGTCTACGCTTAAGCTAATTTTTTCCTTCATGTCTCCATGTACTCATTACAGACTCGTAGACGGAGCTCCTCTGATATTGATGGTACTCCAAAATCGTTGTTGGCATTTGACAGAAATCAAAGCGTCCACGGATTATATGACATCCTGCTGAATCATAAGTAAGTTATCTTAAGAGCAGAAATTCCAATCATTTGCATATTTTTGTGGTAGTACATATATTTTTACGGAAATAAAAGCAGTATTCATAAATTCCTGATATAAATGTGTTTTTAGTCAAATGTTTCATGTAGACAAGCCCTACTGTTATTATAATAATAATTACTATAAGAGATTTTCTACAAAAGGTTTAGAACACAAATGTTATCATTCGTTTAGCTGGTTTACTATTCCAATATATATTTTTCAGGTCACTACTCTCTAATTTGACCGGTGCGGATGTTCCCTTGCTGTATTCACCTGTAATTTTTCAAAATGCATCTCTGCACGCTCCTGAGGTTTGTAATCTTGTATTACCTGTTTCCATCACTTAAGGCATGTGTAAGCAACTCATATAACTTGTATTGTACACATTAGGTATCTTATCAAACTCCTAGTGGCACATATTTTTTATTTTATTTCCTTGTAATTGCATCTATGAGTTACCATTACGAGCAAAGTACCGGCTGAATAAATGCTGCATTTATGTGTATGTTCCTCTGGTTCACACTACTAAGTCCTGTCTCCACCATTTTCCATATGATTGTACAAAATATATGTTTTCCATCTTCTGCTTTGTGTGCGAGCAATATCATTTGTGCTCCATGAAATTCTGTCATTGTAATTATCTATGCGTACACATCAAAAAAACTTTCAGCTGACATGATTTTATTGTAACTATCAGTGTATGATCCGCTTTTACAAATTAATGTCTACATGCAGTTTCAATTCAAGGAGTTAAAGAAACTGGATCATAGTGCGTCTCTCAAAGGATCCACTATGAAAATTGGGCAGGGCCAAGAGATTTTATCTAGTGCTGCAAGTTACAGCATTGAAGTCAGAGATAAATATATTCCTCCATGGGTTATTTGCAATTTGTGCGCAATCATGTGTTCTGCAGGTGAAGACTTTGAAGTGAGGTACATCTCTTTCTTAATTAGTGTTTGCTTATTGGAATCGATATCAGCCAAACCATAACCGACTAGCTCGCTTATATTGTGTTTCCTATTAGATCACACCTTCAATCTGGCTTAGCTAGGGAACCTGATATTATACCGGCATCAATCTTTGTTCATTGTGTCAACCTACACCCCTGGACCATTTGAGTTGTTCCCAGTACAAATATAACTGTTCTTTGCGAAATAAGCAACTGACTTGGAGTGAAAAAGAGACTAGTTTGTTTATTATGACAGAAGAGTAATTTTTAGAAACTTTTGACAAATAGACTTGCGAATAAGGAAGATCTGATGAAGTTGGGAGCCTAGGTGCAGGTGTTTATGATGTAATTTTTGGGGTCATTTATAACGCTCCAAAATTTCTTATTGCAGCTTCACCCCAGAGCCCATATCCGCAGGATTAAATTTTGCACTTGAGTCGCTAGCTGAGAAATCTAAAGAAAAAACAGAAGACATTGTAGATAAAATTTCCACATTAGGGATCTCTGATGCATTTGTTGAGGCCGAAATGTCATCTGCAGTACTTAAAGGGTTAAAGTATTGCAACAACACCATTTCAGCTTCACTTTCCAGGATTTAAAAATGTGGCTTCCTATGTGAAGTCACACCCTCATTTGTCGCACAGGTTTTTAACTTCATATGAATCATTCTTTTGATGTAATTTTTCAATCAAATTTAGTTTCATTCAAAGGTAGGTAAACATTCTTTTCATTGTACCAATAATCAAATACTACAGATTAGGCAAACTGGTAAGAAAATATCTGCCAACTCCAATTACACAGGTTCAATTTTTAAATACACAAACTACACTCCAACTCCAACTACACAGGTTCAATTTTTAAATACACAAACTACACTCCAACTCCAACCCACTTCGTCCACCAACTCCATAATTCCAAGGGTACTTTTGTAATTTAAGACTTAACTACCAGACTACCCCTAATTCAAAGTTTCATTTCTACCCTAAATCGGGGGTATTTTTGTCAAACGGGGGCTTGCATTTAATTATATTCCCTTCGTCTCATAATTTATGTCTCATTTGACGTTTTGCACGGTTTTTAAGGAATGAAAGAAAAAATGAGTAAAATAAATATTTGTGTGGTGATGAAAGAGAAAAAAAGTGATTTGATAGATAATAAGTAGTGAAAAAGGAAGAGAAAAGAAAAATATGTGGTGGAAAACTAAAGAAGATATGTCAATTTTTGGTATGATTTAGAAATGGGAAGATAATTTTGGGACATCCTAAAAGAAAATGGGACATTAATAATGGAACGGAGAGAGTACTTAACAATTTACAACCTGAAAAAAACAATAATACATAAAATGAAATAATCAACATCCACCGCACTAACTACGGTTTCAGTGAAGCTGACGTCAGCAGAGTGGCATTTACCTATAAATACTCAATCCCGCCGTTCTCTTTCTCCACCACTCATTCATCACCAGAGCAGTCAAATCTCTCCGTAAGGTACGCTCGTCTCTTTTAATGCCTCATTCTCTAAACTTCATAAACCTAATCGCTCAGTTTTCCGAATTTCCGCTTCGATTTCCGATTCGTTTATTTACAGATTATTCAACTTGTTAGTGTCGGTAGATCTGTTTTTGATGTATGAATGCGATGTGGATGTTTGTTTCAGTTTTAAGATCTAGTGATTTGTGGCGTTATGGAGTCAGATCTGGATTTGGTTTTGTTGAAATGAGGTTTGATTCGAGTGTTTGTATGCTCATACGCCTGTTAGTTACTGTCTGACTAAGATTTTATAGATCAGATCTGCATTTTCTGTTGTTGAATTTACATGGTGTTGGTCCAGATCTGATGCGTATAGAGTGGTTGTATTGTAAATATGAGTTTTTTTGTGACATTGTTGGACAGTATCTACAGTTATAAGCAGCTTTACTAATTCTGTTTGTATAGGACTATAGGCTAATTTATTAATGTTGATTGTCTTGAAGCAGAAAAATGGCCTCACACATTGTTGGATATCCGAGAATGGGGCCCAAGAGGGAGCTCAAGTTTGCACTGGAGTCTTTCTGGGATGGGAAAAGCAGTGCTGATGATTTGCAGAAGGTGGCAGCTGATTTGAGGTCATCGATTTGGAAGCAGATGTCCAGTGCTGGAATCAAGTATATTCCAAGCAACACGTTCTCTTACTACGACCAGGTGCTTGACACCACAGCGATGCTTGGGGCTGTTCCATCCAGGTACAACTGGACTGGGGGTGAGATTGGATTTGACACTTATTTCTCCATGGCTAGAGGAAATGCATCTGTACCTGCTATGGAGATGACCAAGTGGTTTGACACCAACTAGTAAGTGATATTGTTTTCCAATCTCGACCTCATCATTTAGTCCGAGCCCCTTGATCCATGTATGTTTACATTTTTTATTATTCTGGTGCAGCCATTTCATTGTCCCTGAATTGGGCCCTGATGTCAAGTTCACTTATGCTTCCCACAAGGCAGTTAGTGAATACAAGGAAGCCAAGGCGGTATGTAGATATTTAGTTCTGTTTTTCCAGTCACATAAAACTATTTATATTTCATAGCCATTATGTTTGTACGTTCAGAAGTATGAAACACCTTACTAACCATTGGAGGGAAGCAAATAGCTTACATGAACTGCCACGTACAATTTTCAATCATATGTGGCGACTCACATTCTCTGGATTGTTTCTTAATTACTTACCCTGGATTATTTTCTTCGAAATTCAGCTCGGCGTGGACACTGTTCCAGTTCTTGTTGGCCCCGTTTCCTACCTTTTGCTATCTAAACCCGCAAAGGGTGTTGAGAAGAACTTCCCACTTCTATCCCTTCTTGACAAGATTCTCCCTATCTACAAGTAAGTGACCTAACATCTACCATTTCGTGCTCATTAGTTTACTGGTTCTAGTACAAACTCTCAAGTCTTTTGTGCTATTGGATTACCTCTGCAGGGAAGTTATTGGTGAGCTAAAGGCAGCTGGAGCCTCATGGATTCAGCTTGATGAGCCTACGCTAGTGAAGGATCTTGATGCTCATCAGCTACAAGCATTCACTCAAGCATATGGTGAACTAGAGTCATCACTTTCTGGCCTTAATGCTATAGTTGAGACCTACTTTGCCGATGTACCAGCCGATGCATACAAGACACTGACTGGGTTGAAGGGTATCAGTGGTATTGGATTCGATTTGATCCGTGGAGAAAAGTCGCTTGAATTGATCAAGGGTGGATTCCCTGCCGACAAATATCTGTTTGCTGGAGTTGTTGATGGAAGAAACATTTGGGCTAATGATCTTGCTGCATCTGTCGCGACCCTAACTGAGCTTGAAGGCATTGTTGGAAAAGGTAACATCCTTATAGTCATCTCGTCACTAATAAACTCAAGCAAATAAGTATTTATAAACTGACAGATCCCTTTTTAAAATGCAGACAAACTTGTTGTATCCACCTCCTGCTCACTTCAGCATACTGCTGTTGACCTAGTAAACGAGACGAAGTTTGACAGTGAATTGAAATCTTGGCTTGCATTTGCTGCGCAGAAGATTCTCGAAGTCAATGCCCTAGCCAAGGCACTGGCCGGCCAAAAAGATGAGGTTCCATCAGCATCCCAAATAAGTTCATTTTAAGTATTCATATCGTTTTTTGGTAGTAATTAAATGCATGTTGACTTGTTAATACCGACTCATGCAGGAATTCTTTTCTGCAAATGCTGCTGCTCTTGCATCAAGAAAGTCTTCTCCCAGAGTGACAAATGAGGGTGTCCAGAAAGCTGTAACTATTTTAACACTTCTATGATTGTAAACTACATAAGCAGCTCAGTTTTTGTGCGCTTTAGAAGATTACTTAATAATTATTATTCCTCTATTAGGCTGCAGCTCTGCAAGATTCTGACCACCGACGTGCAACTAATGTCAGTGCTCGGTTAGACGCCCAACAGAAGAAGCTGAATCTTCCCATTCTCCCAACAACCACAATTGGGTCCTTCCCCCAGACTGTTGAGCTAAGACGTGTTCGTCGTGAGTACAAGGCTAAGAAGTAAGTGAATATAGATAGACCTTTGTGATAGCACCCATAGTATACTAGAATGTGTATGATACTTATCTGAATGCTTCACTTATAGAATAACTGAGGATGAGTATGTCAATGCCATCAAGGAAGAAATCAGCAAGGTAGTCAAGCTTCAAGAAGAGCTTGATATCGATGTTTTGGTTCACGGGGAACCTGAGGTGGGCAAATTTTTCGACCACTAAATACTCAATTCAACTTTAGCTATCCACTTTTTGATCATTGTTTTAAGTTATTATGATATCAATGTGCAGAGGAACGATATGGTTGAGTACTTCGGAGAGCAGCTATCCGGGTTTGCTTTCTCAGTCAACGGGTGGGTTCAGTCATATGGATCTCGTTGTGTCAAGCCTCCAATTATCTATGGTGATGTGAGCCGCCCAAAGGCCATGACAGTATTCTGGTCATCCTTGGCTCAAAGCATGACTTCTCGGCCGATGAAAGGCATGCTTACTGGTCCTGTTACCATCCTTAACTGGTCTTTTGTTCGTAATGATCAGCCAAGGTATGCAACGCTTAAATGCTACACTGAAATTTCAAATCTATATTGGATACCCCAATGTTTATACTAATAAATCTGAAACGTTATATTTTATCCAGATTCGAAACTTGCTATCAAATTGCACTGGCTATCAAGGATGAAGTGGAGGACCTCGAGAAAGCTGGCATCACTGTTATTCAAATCGATGAGGCTGCACTTAGAGAGGGTTTGCCTCTTAGGAAATCAGAGGAAGCTTTCTATTTGGAATGGGCTGTTCACTCCTTTCGAATCACCAACTCTGGGGTGCAAGACACTACTCAGGTATGCACATGTTCATTGTCCAGGGTATTCTATATCCTCCTTCAGGTGTCACTTTGATTACTGTTAAGATGAACTTTTTAACTTGTTTCGCATTATATGTATCAAAGAAGGTGCTGCTTAAATTTTAGTTGTCAATGACAAGTCAGTGTATTTAATTGTTCTTAATACATGCAGATCCACACCCACATGTGCTACTCCAACTTCAATGACATCATCCATTCTATCATCGACATGGATGCAGATGTCATCACCATTGAGAACTCTCGTTCAGATGAGAAACTTCTCTCAGTCTTCCGAGAGGGTGTGAAGTATGGTGCTGGAATTGGCCCTGGTGTGTACGATATCCACTCCCCAAGAATACCATCCACTGAGGAAATTGCTGATAGGATCAACAAAATGCTTGCTGTTCTTGAAACAACATATTGTGGGTAAACCCTGACTGTGGACTCAAGACCGCAAGTACACTGAGGAGTGAAACCAGCACTGAGTAATATGGTTGAGGCTTGTAAGCTTCTCCGAAAACAGCTGGCCGGTTCCAAGTAAAAGGATCCTCTGATAGTCTACTAATATGAATCGTCTCTATCGTACTAGCCACTCCTTCCATAGCAAAAGGACTGAGGATTCTTGTTTGGAGATCTGCTAGTAGTACGGTTCTTAATGTTTCCTGCATTTGTAGTTTGTTGTTTTTGTTTGCCCCTCAATCTCTATTCTCGAATAGTGTTTGGTTTTCAGAATTTTGGCCTTTGTTTGGGAGATGGCAATAAAATGCCCATTACTATTACATTTCAAGTTTGATAAACTCCGTTATACATCGAGGCTCAAACTGACTAATATCTCTAATTTGTTATCAGACAAATTTTCAAATTGCAATCATAAGACAAAATTTTAAAGATAGTAATATTTTAATAATTTTGATGAATTTATACTCGACTGTGAGGACAGAAAAATTGAAGGGTTATTTTAATTTTTTTTGATGCTCCTACCTCATAAAAATGGGCCTCTTTTATCAGTTTTGGGCTTATGTTTCGATTTATATAAAAGCCCATGTAAATAGACATTTTCTAGAAAAGAAGAAAGAATGAACCTTTGAGTGGCACATCTAAGGTTTTATCATTAATAAAGCATGTATGTTCCTACGGCAATTCATCCCACCAACCTTCCTTATTACCTAATGATGCCTTTCTTACTTCTTCTTGAGTTATCTCAATGGTGCTCATGCTTTTAATCACATACACACACTAAAAAGGTTGCCTTTTAAACACATAAGTTTAATTGGAACAACACTTCTTGCAAATCGGCCGCCGCCTAACTAAAAGCTCTAGCCCACCACCACCACCACCACCAGCCACCACTTATGATCATCCAAACAAAAATAGTCCCAATTTGGTTGTTAAAGCAACACGTACTTTATTACACACCAACCAAAACTACAGTACTAGTGAGAGATTCCAAAATTCAACGTGTAGAAGATTTTGCAAAATCAGACAACATTATTCTTATGTTCTCAACACTTTGCGGAATGTGTTTCCATGCCACATGACACACTTCTTGTACATTGCGTGCAACACAATCATCCAAAACCCAACAAGCAACCTCTATTCATTACATTTACATATTTGTGCTCCTTTTCATGTTCAGCCTCACACTCATGCACAATACACAACATAGATGTTGGCTTATATATGGCTAGGGTTTGATGATGGAACATCAAAAATTAAGAGTACATTTGAAGGTGTTTCTGGAAATTTTCTAGTGATGTATTTATTATTTCTACAATTGTTTTTTTATCTGCATGTCTGAATAATTGGACATCTGGGTCAGTTCCTTGCTCTGTTTGCAGTTTGCACATTGTTTAATCAGCTTGGAGTTGTTAATTAATTATCTTTTCTTAATTAAACCCTACTTTGGATTGATACTTTCTGCTGTGTTAAGGTATTTTGGATCTCACTTTTTTTATCATTTGTATTTGATTTTATATATATTATTCTCTCCTCATTATAGCAGACATCTTTCTGCACACAGGTATCTGTCATCATGCTAAGTCCAAGCTTTTAAGGTAACTGGTATACTAGCAGTACGTGTTTTCTGGTGGGGTACCATTTTGTTTTCATCAAGGATGATGTTGGTGATGGTCATCTGACTCAGGTATGTAAACAAGTCATGTTCTATACTCTCAGTATTACAGAGGAGCTCACTATGTACACACGCTCATTGCCTGTGACGATGCAAATTCACATTCAGCAACAACACTTGTTGTTAACTTTATGAGTTTTCTGTATAATTACATATATTTGAGTAAAAGAGGTCTGAGTAGAAAAAATCTTGAGCCTACTAGACATGGAAATCATAAACTAATGGGTATACAAGTTATGAGTCGTCCACACTTGATTAACAAAGTTCAGAATTTTACTAATTCAATTCTAGTAAAAGATGCTCACAAGCCATGTCGGTCAAATTCCACAAGTTCTAATACATACACATCATTTTCATTGATGGGATTATGTGCATTTGTCATGCCGGCCGGACAGTACGTAAAATAGGTTGAAAGTAATAAGTTGATAAGATAGCTAGCTAATAATTGAAACTTTTTCTTAGTAAGAAGTTGCCGAAAGAAAGTTTCCTAAAGACTTCACCACTAAATAGCAACTATTAACTGTGTTGATCTCCTCCTAATTGTCTTTTAAACATGCATTCAAATACAAAAAGATAAGCGCAGTCTTCTCATTGCCTAAATGGTCTCCTGAATCTCTCGAAGTCTTGCACAAAAATGTAGCCAAATGTCCATAGTGAGATTGAATACAAGTGCAACAGTCTCATATAAAAGCATATTATTACCAAACTGCAAGGAAATTACAAATGGAAAGCATGTAAAAACCTATAATTTCCATAAACATATAGTATGGATATTATTTATAGATAAGTAGCATACAAGCTAGAGTAAATCCCAAACTGGAAAATATTGCAATATCTTCATGTAGACTAAGATTGGAGATTAGCCAATTCTGAGACAATGATGTTCCCCCCAGTAACTACAATATTTTGTATACTCTCTTGTTTTCTAAATTGTTTTGGCAACCTGCGAAAGGTAAACATTACAAAATTAGCCACTGCAACACTGGGCATCTCTTGCATAATTAAGTATACAACTGATTGCACTAAATATAATCTTATACACCACTTATTGATTGAAGATGGGTTCTCAAATCCTTAGTATGATCATAATGTAAAGAGAGATTCAGGGATTTACCTTTGCAAATTAACCGGCATCCAACACTAATACTTAGAAACACAATGGCACTTAACAAATGCTGGTTCTAACTATGAAATATATATTTACGCTTGCAATGCACCAAGTGGTAAAATTTCCCATTTATAAAGGCCGAAAGTGTTGTATAATTTATCAATAAAAACATGAATATGCTTAAATTTGTGCAATGAGAAGTAGGCGGTTCAAATGTGAAAAAATGCAGGAGTGTAAATATTCAATTGATTACCAGAAAATAACTTTCACCATGCTGCAAGCTATGGGTAGAAAAACCATATTCATTGATTGGAACAGGATGTCCAGAAGAATGGACCAACAAAAAATCCTGACCACACATTGCCTTCATGTCTAGTGGCCCCGTTGGTACCTCGGTTGGAACCCCATTTATGAACACTGTCACAAACCCTCCTTCACCTCCTACTGCAAAACACAGGAACAACATCAATTTCATCAACTGTTTTGTTCATAAAAGCAATTAAGCATACACACTGATACTTGTCTACTGGTGTCACATACAAAAAATCTCAAGTGTGGCAAAATTCATTTTTCAACTAATTGAAATGTTAGGGTTTTTCAAATAGTTAAATTGTACATGCAGTTTTACCAGGTTGCTGGTAGTGCAAATCCGGAGTAACCTCTGGTGTGTAAAGGAAAGGTGAAGCAATAGCTGTGATCCAATCTCATTTACTTCTTCAAATCCCATTGATGTGAAAAAACCTTCTACACCACTCTCACCAAAACCGGTACCTCCCATGGTAGAGGGAGAGAAGGAAGATGCTGAGCCAGAGAGATTTCCGGACGAAGAAGGAATGGAAATTAAATTCGGTGCACCACCAGTAACTGATGCACTGCTATCAGTTACTGAGACAAATCCTGATGCATTTGGGATGTTCATGTTATTGGGGCTGATGACATTTGAGCTCATATTGTACTGAATTGTGTTTTGGGCATTCCGAGCGCTAGCTTCCATGTAACTAGCCTGCATCTGGCGTTGGCGGCGACGAGACCTTGATCGCCTATTTTGAAACCAGTAGAAGACATTTGCATCACCAACTGGACCAAATCTTTCTAGAAGCCTCCTTATCTTTATGGTTTCATCCTTTGGCGGATTCACCATCCCACTGTTGAAAATTGATTCAAGTATGAGTATTTGCTCAGGTTTGGGAGTCCATCTTGACCTCACTTGCTCACTCCTGTCCGGGCTTTGAGTAATTTGGGTTTGATGCTGCCTTGGACTGCTTGAGTAAGTGACGCAACTGCCGGTGTCCAGTTCTGGATTTACTTGATCGCCCATTTCTCCTCAGTTCTAAGATTTGATAAGGACGGTGTTGATGAGGAAGATGAGAGAGAGAGAGTTCAAACGAAGAAGAAAATATATTCAAAGGTCTTTGAGGTTTATCAGACTAGAAAATTGATGTATGAGGAGCCCATAGGTGAATGGAAACTGCTTGAAAGGGAGGCTTGTGAAGTTTAGTATTTAAAGGGTTTGAACAAAACGGACTTCCAATATTACCCCTTGCTAGGTCAATATTGATTTGGCAGCTCTAACCCAAGATGGAAGAAAAGCTCCTGAGACTATATAAGGCCGTTCATTAATGATCTTATCCCTGTTATTCTGCCAGGGCCACCACCTTGATTGATTAGTAGTTAGGTTTAGGTCAATTAGGGCTACTGATTCTCTCTAATCATCAATGAAAGAGAGGGTTTAGTATACTAATTGAGTCAAATTTGGTCATCACTCCATATCTAAAATAGCTAGGTGCTCAATTGTATGCAGTAGACATGAAAACCATATGTACACACAAAATGATGCAATGTTCTTTTAAAATGTGCCATTGGTCGGTTGAGTCATACCACGAGGTCTAGTTTTCAAGAAATTAGAGCCATCGAAAGTTTAAATCTATCTTCATCCAATATGCCATGCTTTTTATTAATTACGTAACATCTTCAGATTTAAATACAAATAGAGAGGTCAACATCAAAGATCAAACTATTTAGAGTCTTAGAGAGTAGATTTTGTTGGATGGAACTATAAAGTAGTCAAATAAGAAGGGGTAAAATGGGAATCTTGTGTTTTATTATTTTTTAAGACAACAGGAAGTCGGTGTGAAAGAGAGACAATGAAAGAAGATAAAAGTAGGTTTTCCGGCTAGCAAAGGCATGTGAAGGTATATGGAAAGCTGGGTCACTGTCAAATGACATACCCTATTTTTTAATAACCCAGTAACTAAAATAATACTAGTATATTGACTGTCTCTGAATATAAAAATGCATGTAATTATAAGTGGGAATCATTTCAAATAAGCTTTCAATAAATAATTAGGGTTTATGAATTGTGACGCTGAGGAAGACGCAGCACAAGCAGGGAGACAGTGTAGTATTTGAGTAATTAAAATGAAAAATGTGAGGAGTAGAAAATGGCTGGCTCATAGAACGAACAGATCGATCAGATATAGAGAGAAGAATGTAGACAGAGAAAGAGATAAACAAAGAGAGATGAACTGATGAAGCGAAGCCAGCCCACGTCCTCTACGCGGATTTTCCTATGGACTGCTGCTTCTCCGCGTCACTTTCAACATTCACTATTTGCAGGGTAGCCACCAAATTTAGGGTTAAAATAGTTTTACCTCTCCAATGAGGGATACGTACGTACAACCCTAAATTTGGTTATCTTACAACTTGGGCAATTTATATCACTGTTATTTTATTTCACCTCTTACTTAATTCCAGGGAGTCCTCCTCAATCCAAGGGTTTTGTTAATGGGTTCAGTTTGGTCTCTTTATGTGTCCACCACTGCATTTATGGGTTTGGACCAAAAGTAGGAATTGGAAATAATTACTAGCACAGTAGCACTAGTAATTTATTCCTATGAGTATAAATGTTTGGTGTGCTCATGACAACGAGGGAGAAGGAAACGTGAGTTTTTTTAAATTAATTTGACTAGATACGTTACCTCGCATATGGAGGCATCATACATAATATGTATGGGAAATTGTAATGTTGAACGCTTAAATAAATATGTGATTCTAAGTGTGTTCATTAAACATCTTCGTAGAATTGCCATAAATAAAGTTTCAGCCACGTATTATATAATGTGTATGTTGACTATACCGCAGTACCGCACCAATTATATATTTGAGAATTAATTCTTATAACTCAATAAAAACGATTACAAATGCAGATAGTGATTATTCCTCACTAATTGATACGTAGTTATCTTTCTTCTAAGAGAGCGAATTCGAAAAAGTCAAGGTATTAGTTTCAAAGGATTTTATTGTTTATTCATTATTCGGCATGTGTTCTCCAACCATTTTCTTCCAAAATGCCTTAAGAGCAGAAAAACTTGGTTAATTTCATCCCCATAAATGAATATTTTGACAATTGAAAAATAGTTGGGAGTGGTGTCAATTCATAGCATCCATTTGTATTTTCTTTTTGGTATGTCTGAAATCTTTGCAATACATATGGGAAATTGTTTACTTGACTGTGCTGACACATGCATGACTTAACTCAATTTTCATCATTAACCATGAGGATTAGTTCACTTGGCAATAGTTAGAGTTTTAAAAACTCATTTGGCACAAGAGGTGGTGATCAGATGGTCATGGTTTTTTCTTGGAGGTTTGTCTTTCTCGCTGTCCCACTTGAGTTTGGATGTCCATTATAGTGATCAGAATTTCAAATGATTAGAATAGATATCATTATGAGATCTCTATGAATTGTATCAAATCTAACCGCTATCGAAAAAAGCTTAATGAAGCAAATACCATATCAAGATTTCATTCATTTATCAGAATTACTAGTTGAGAGTTGTGGCATTCAACACACCTTAACTAGCATTTTTGTAAAAGGAAGATCTACTGGTGAATTCCAACTCTCCACAACAATCATAGTTGGGCTGCCGTATTGATCCGGCCTTGTTATCTTCAGAATATTTTCATAACTTGGAACATTTGTTGTGTATATTTATCTGCTCCTTATTGTCAAAACAGTACACTGTTTTGAAACATATCCGGCCAAGAGTCAACTATCTGTCAAGTATTGATAGTTTTATTGAATAATTCTTACATTCACTTCAAAGTTCAAACAATAAGCAATTTTCAACTATTTGCCAAACAAATAATGTTATAATGAGCTTCATTATCTACATTGTCGTTTAATAAAGAAATCAGTTGAAAGTAATCTCGTCAGCAGACCCTTCAACCTCTCAAAACCCGGACCTGGCTTTAAAACAGTGTAGTCATTGTTCACTGCATGCGTGCAGCTACCATGTTTCTTTACACACCATCCACCATAACTAAACTGCCCATGAGGTCTCTTTAGAAGCTCTTTATCAATCTTGTTGAGAACAAGGGTGTTGGCTTTGAATTTCCTAGCAAACGGACGATTGCTTTGAACAAGGTTGTTATAATCTTTCAAGGCTAGTATCTTTGGGTGCTGCTTTGGTGGAGTGTCCCATGTGATCTGGTGGAGATCGTGATTGACTGTTGTGTTTCTGTATTCAGGTGTGTTGCAGATTAATGTTTGGAAGTAATGCTCAGGAGACGAGACGAAGTTGGAATAGTAGAGAAGAAGGGTTCTTGGCAAGTTGTCCCAGCCAACTATGCAGTATTCGGCAAATGATCGAGATAGAATCATCCAAGCTGACCCTGTACAAATAGTCGAGGAAATCAGTTATGAGTTGTGAGATGAGTACTTGACATAACGACAACATACTTTGAAAACTCTCAAATGCACATACATCATTATATTCATTAGCTAATTATTTTTAAGCTCCAGGTCCAGGTGTAAATAGATTAACATGACCGACAAATTTATTACATTCAATTCTAGAATTTAAGTGACCTGACCGCAAGTCGGCAAATACTGTTTTGCTTGCTGCTTAATGCTCTCTATACTAAATTGGACATAAGTGAAGTACCACCAACACCATACTAAAACAGAGAAGAGCATATCTCAAGTCCCACAGGATAGAGGGTTAATATCTTTATGTAAGTATGTAAATAAAATGAGTCGAGACATGATCAAAATCAATATGAATAGCAAATAATCTCATCCAACAGATTCACATATACATCGAACCACTTGACTGGCTTCTAAGACTATCATTAATCCTAATTCTTAAGGCAGCTAGATAACTGGCTTCTTTACATTTGTAAACATTTTCTCACAATAATCTTGACCTTATTCTCATAATCTATCAGACAAGTGTTTCAGATGCCTGATTTAGATGAGTGTAAGTATACTGAAGCAACTAAACTAAAGTATGATCTCGTTCCTTTGTATACTCGAATATTAATATTTTACTTACGATTGAAGATGGCCTAAAATGAAATGGACAACCTAACCATAGACCGAGTCAAGGATATAGTGCCAGTTAAAGGTCACTTTCCAAATGATCATGAGTTTGTTAGCATCAGGATAAAATAGCAAATTAACATCTATCCAAAATCAACATTTTGATGATGTTAAACCACCAGTCTAAATGATTATACTATATCCAACTGATCTGCCAGAATCTCCTGTTTCATGATATGTAAATTATAATAAAAATAATTAATATGATCACCAAAATTGTACAGCTGCGCCAACTAGACACAGACTTAAAATACAAGCAACATATTCAATGACCCCCCAGCTCTAGTCTAAATTCTAATCATACCACTTTTTCACTTCCTAACATTCACCAAATTGCTACGATAAATGTTAGACAAAGGAATTGCGTAGAACTCATTTCAGCATAGGATATGGAAATGATCCAATAGAAATCGATCGGACCTGTATACAGTTTGAAGGCAGTTGGGAGACTCCGCTGCTTAATAACCCACCAAATCTCTGATTTATTCTTGCTGTATAATGCTGGATCAATAATTATCGGCTTTGCTCTCTTGTTCCTAACAAACAAAAAGGACACAGCTTCATGATTTATCCATAGAAACGCTTAGAAACCAAACACAAACAAAAGCATATAACCATACAATTTCCACCCCAAATTACTGCTGTGCTGGATAAAGTTAAGATCTTTCGGCAAATCTGAAAACGCCGCAATCAGATCTGAAACCAAAAACAAACCACATTTACATCACCAAAATCAGATCTTTACCAAACAATAGGAACTTGAGAAGATTCAAGCGCTCACCATACCATCTTGAGTAACAAGTGGATAATCAGAAGCACTGAGATTAATAAACCAATCCCATTTCAACTGGCTTCTGAGCAACATAGCCATGGCTTGCAGTGTAGTACTCAACATAGTTGGACCTCTGTATGTCACCAAATTAGGCTTACCCACAATCCAAACATTCTCAAATCTTGCAAAAACAGAGTCACTCTTTACAAACAGAGCAAGGTCTTGATGATCTTGAAGTGAAGCTGCTTGATCCAGATGTATCAAGTAGTGATTAGCTGGATGGTATAAGGCGAGGATTAGGCGTTTGAGGTTGGGGAGGTCGTTAATGGAGGCTGAGATTAGATAAGCGAATGAGATTGGGAATGGAGAGGTTTGGTTTGTGGTGGTGATGGGGTTTGGGAGTGAAATGGAGTTTGGGGTGATGAGGGTGAGGTGGAAAAGGAGAGTTAGGACGAGGAGAGTTGAGAGAAAGATGAGGAGTTTGAGCTTCAGATTCATTCTTGCAGGGAGAGGGATTGGATTTGGAATTGCTCTGTTCGCCATTTTTAGGGTTTGGAGAAGTTTGGTGGCAGAGCGAACAGTCTTTGGTTCAAGGAAAGAAAGTGTTTAGTGGTGTCTTAGTATGACGTGGCATCATGTGATTTGCCAGTAACGGAATTACATTGCGATATAATTTTACTTATTAATTTTATTTTTCTTAATAGCATTTGATTTCCAGCTTACAATTTTATTTATCTTAATGGCGGGTTAGGTTCTTGTAAGACAAATATGTTTTGTGAAACAGTAAGACAAGATCTTAACCGTTAATTTTGATAATCTAACGGTTGATTAAATTGTTTTTTAATGAAACTGGACAAGTTAGCACAAAACACGGAGCGGTTGAGAATATTGTCTTCAAATCTCATCCGTTAGATTGAGAAAATGAACGGATGAGATAAAGTCTTACCGTTTCACAATTATTTGAATGTCTCATCTGAACCATTTCCTCTTAATGACAATTGATTTCCACCTTACATTTTTATTTATCTTAATAGCATTTTTAATCAAAATATCAATTATAAATTAAGAATGTAACACAACCAAGACAATAAGAGTATTTTTATTTATTTTAGTTGATCAATCATAATCAAGCTGAAGGATTTCATATTTCTTAATGTCAAAATTCATCAGAAGTTAATATAAGAAAAAAATAAAGATACGGAAAACACGAACAGTCAGATCTTTTTTTGATACATTGAGATTCAGAAAGCTGAACAGGAAAGTGTAGTTCTATTTGTTAGTTAAGAATTTGGAAGTTTTCAGAGATACCTGTTTTCCTTAGCTGGAACCTACGAAGAGAAGTGATCATCCTGCATTGCGGGCCTGCGGCGTACTTCTCAAACTGACTACTGACCTGTAGTCTGTACAGTGCCTGCCATTAAGAATGTCCTGCAAGTAGCAATGTAAAGATTTCATCAGTTCAATTGTGTCATGTATGTAATAACAGCAACTACATAACTTCAGCACATCATTAGACGTATATAAACATGACTTCCCACATTATGGCAACTAAATGTATAAAAGAACAGGTATAGCTCTACTACCATACTGATGGATAAACCAAGCAAACTCTCAAAGCAGCGAACACACTCATAGTCATTTAATAAGTTTCCAACTTGGCAGAGTGGTGGTAAATAGTCTATCAAGATTCGAGAGTGTAAATGCTGAAACAGCCTTGTATAAGGACTTGAATTAGACAAGAAAATGAATGCCTTACAAACCTGCAAATCAGTGACACATTTCTAATGTAGATTCTCATATGATCCCTGCCTCGTCGATAAATCAACCATCCACATGTATCACGCTGCAAACTGCAAACCCTGCGCATGAGCTATACTTAAAGAATTCATTAGTCGGGACAGGAAAATCAGGCCTGCATTACAAAATAAATGTCAGTCATTTTACATGATTGATCAACTTCTTAAAAGTTCCGATTTGTAAATGTTCAACTTCAAACATATATCTGTAAAATAATGTAATGTCAGAACAAGATGTAGAAGTAAATTTTACTGATGCGATATTGAATATAAAAACTTCAAATATTATATGAAGACTTATGGCATATGCAGATAGTCTACTCTCTACTAGCTAACAATTAGATACTTTTGGCAAGATCCTGAACCTGACTTTTGCTAGTCCCTAACTACATGTTACCTGGTATGTCATGCCCCTGAATATAAATCTTCATGTATTCAAGTATAGCAGCTCAGATAGAAAACAAATACAGCAACTGTATCATATGAATAACAGACCAACAACACAATGTGGCCAATTTTCCAATATATTTTCAGAACCGATCACCTGATGTTGTTCCCAATGTATAGTCGTACAACTTTCATAAGTAACCTGACAGATAATTACAGGAAACATATTCTCACATATAAGAGTTAGCAATGCTTCCCAATCAATTCTGAAATGAAGTATTGGTCTGAAAGGTTGATACTTCAGACTACCAAACGGTTTTAATCGAACCTCATAGCTTTTAGTTCATGCACAATAATATCTATCAAGTTAACATACATCAACAAAATATCCATTGGCTCCCATTTTGATGTTTTATCTAGGCACAAGCCACAAAGCATTTTCTTATATGAGTCAAATGGATCAGGCAGCACGAGCGACTTTAGCTGACTATTTTGCTCATCACACAAACTCAACTAGGCATAATATTGGATTTTCCAAATGAACCTTCACGTGTGAGTTTATCTTGAACTTCAACTAGTCATTTAGATCTATCCAGACAGGTTCCTACTGCTTTCCTACCCGAAAACAAATCAGAACATACCTGTATTAATGGCCTTTAAGGAAGGCGGCGGGAGTTCTGTCCATACAAACATAAATACTTATTCCAGACGACCCTTACTAGTTTACACGCACATGCACATTCTTCGTCCATTTTGAGCGCCCATATTCACCATGATACGAATATTCCCAAATAATGATCGACTGCAGGACTTAAACTTGAGTGGTCCTTCAATATTCAAGTCACGTTAGTCTTTTGCAGCAAACTAAGTCTCAACATAGAACTGCGCAAATTAAGATATTTGGTATCATTTGAGCAAGAATATGATACTACTAAATGCAACAGGTGGTAAAACAACGCAGTTCTCTCCATAGACATTCTTCATGTTAGAAAACTACTATATGATCAAAAAAACATGATGCGCATAATACTTCTTCAATGAATGATTAATCATACTTACCTCCCCAACTTGGCAAAATGGTGTCCAATTCGACAACAAGGACCCTCCACCAAATGCTATCAACTTTGCCCATTTCTTTTATTCTTGACAAGTAAACTACACCAACAAAGAAGACAAATACCAATCTTCCGGATAGAATCACCTTAAATATTTTAACCCTGAGTGCTTCATACTTTTGTCCCCTCAGATTTCCAATCTGACAATCCAGTGCCACACTATCAATTTGGACTCATACATCAGACACTAGTAGCCTTCTTTTGACGAACAGATTAGTGAAAATGAATGATGTAAGGCAGCATTCTCACTTGTCTAACATACGCCTCTCCATTAGGAAGATGCGTCTTAGGACTCGCTACTGTCTAGCAATTGTCTTACATATGGCTATCAAAACTTTGAATGAACAAGCACTTACTTCCATCCACCTATCCCTTTCTCCATTATTGTTTGTCATCTTCTCCTTCCATATCAATCGGGTCATCCTTGTATTAGCAAATTTTTGCCACATGCTCATCAAGACACATTTGATCAGTAATTCATTTTGCACCATGAGTTCCAATCCTTCGTAATTACTTTAAGTTCATATTAACCATAACCACGAAATTCACTTTTTGCAAATACTGTACATCTCAACCTCCATATATTTTGGTCTAGTTCCCATTCTATTCCTTTCCCACCTCTTCTCCGCAATGGCAAGTTTCAAACCCATCTCCAAGTCTCCCAAGATCGCTTTGTTTCTCAATATATCCTTCCTTTTCCTCCTCGCCTTCTACATCAAAACCCACCTAAAGGCCTCTGATTCATATTCTCTAAGTCACGTAGCGAGACCAAGCATTATAACAAACACATCTCTTCATTCTCGGGTTCTTTATGATGACGATACAGATGCTGGTAGCTGTGGAGGATTACATAAACTGAAGGATTTTGAGTCCAAGTGTTTGTATGTCAATACAAAGCCTGGCTGCCGTCCGAGAGGTTACATAAACTACCTCAACATCTTCTACTGTGTCTGTGGGCAGTATTCTTTCTTGGGATACACAGTGCTTCTGCTATGGCTTGTTCTCCTGTTCTATTTATCAGGAAACACAGTCTCAAATTACTTCTGCCCATCGCTTGAAGGGCTGTCCCAAGTTCTGAATCTTTCCCCAACCATTGCAGGAGTTACTCTCCTTGCTCTCGGAAATGGTGCAGCAGATGTCTTCGCTAGTCTTGTTTCCTTTAATAGTTCCGGTGATGCTAGTGTCGGACTCAGTGGCATCTTGGGTGGAGCTTTTTTCGTGTCCAGCGCAGTTGTTGGGATCATTAGTCTTCTAGTAAGCTCTCGAGAGATCGTTCTTGATAAACACTGCTTCATCCGAGACGTCCTGTTCCTGATCTTCTCGCTTTGCACACTTCTAGTGATCATTCTAGTTGGAAAAATTAATCTCTGGGGTGCCATTTGCTTTGTTTTCATTTACGTCATCTACGTCTCTGCAGTTTCCACAATCCATATTTTCCGGCTCAAAAAGCTAAGGGTAGTGCACCTATTGCCGACATCAACAGTTTGCATCCCCAGTCACCATGTCCATCTCACGGATATCACTGTACCGTTGTTGTACAGCGTTAATGAAGACAAGGACATCGAAAAACCCAGCTTAGAAGATCAGAAAATAGTTCCAAGATTTTTGGGTATATCCAACCCCACAGCAATTTACAGCTTCAAATTGTTACTTTTTCTAGTAGAACTGCCAATTTACTTGCCTAGAAGGCTCACTATACCGCTGATCTGCGAAGATAGGTGGTCTAAGCCATGTGCAATTATTTCAGTCACCCTGGCTCCACTTCTTTTAGCAACAATTTACAACTTCCCAAGTGAGTCAAAATCATCAGAAACCATTTACATAACTGCTGGCCTTGTTGGACTTGTTTTCGGCATTATAGCATTTGTGACCACTAAAGCTTCAGAACCACCAGCAAGGTTTCTGTTCCCCTGGTTTGCAGGAGGGTTCATTATGAGTGTTACTTGGACATACATCACGGCTGAGGAGCTCGTTTCATTACTCCTTTCACTCGGGAATATATTAGGCACTAGCCCTTCAGTTTTAGGACTAACAGTCCTTGCTTGGGGCAACTCAGTCGCTGACTTGATAGCCAATGTGACTATGGCAAAAGAAGGTGGGTCTGATGGAGTCCAAATCGCAATATCAGGTTGCTATGCAGGACCCATGTTTAGTACACTTGTTGGCTTAGGC
Organism: Sedum album; assembly: GCA_006409495.1. Classification (NCBI taxonomy): domain Eukaryota; kingdom Viridiplantae; phylum Streptophyta; class Magnoliopsida; order Saxifragales; family Crassulaceae; genus Sedum; species Sedum album. The sequence continues at coordinate 198,186 of QZGG01000105.1, forward strand.
TTATCAATTTTGTCCGCAGCATGGTCTGCTTACCCTGCAGCATATTTAATCCCGGGTGACTCGTCCATTTACGAGACATTGGGATTTCTCATCAGTGGATTGCTATGGTCACTTTTGATACTGCCTCGGAAAAATATGCGGCTGGACTGGTTCTTGGGTGGTGGTTTGTTGGCCATCTACTTTTGTTTTCTGTCGTTAAGGCTCGCAGGAGCGCTTGGGTGGTTAAACTTCAATCATTCCTCCATTTTCAACACCTAATGTAAAATCATAGTCATTTTAGACCACTTGTACATATCATGGTAATATCAACCACAGTTTAGTTACTACGATGAAAGCATATATAATTTGCATCTAAAATAGCTCGTTAACAAGTAAAAAGTAAAAACATGTTGACGAAATACTAAAAACTGTTCTAGAAGGAAGGAAATTATGCCAAACCAGACCCAATTCACTACCAAATAAGTAACTCCTAAACTCATAAACATCTGGTACAGTTTGCATTGAAAAATAAGACAGCTGCAATATCATTGTTACAAAGGTTATCCAACTAGAAAATACTCAATAATTTTAACCCTTCCATTAGTGATCACATGAAATGGGAGTTGATGTTTCTTTTTCAGCGTCCCATAATGTTCACCTCATCTATTGGAAAACTTCATCAAGTTATGTAAAACAGACACCTCATTGTAGACCACATAATGTAAAGATAATATCAAGTGAACGGAAGAAAATTATTGCATACATGAATTACGTACCTTGTGTAGTTCAGTCAAGAAGTACATCACCCATAAGGCTAAAACATATCCGAGTAACCAAACAAAATTTTCAAATCATGGATCACTGTCATATAGTGAAATCTTGCCTAGTCTGAAATCCTACGCATCTCAATCATAAATGTATCGACATATAATTAGTCATAATATTGAATTATCCATCGCAATAAGTATATCTGGACATTCCTGCAATAATGTAAACTTTAAAATAATATAATGGTTTATTCAAAACGTGTGTGAATTTTGAAATCAACAAGTGGTGCTTACTTAATAGCTTCTTCGGCTTTCACAAAACAAGTACTTTGTCATCACCTGTTACTATGGAACAAATCCCTCGTGATCATTTCTATGTGGCCGGTCGGTTCTCTTGACTGGCCTTGCATTTTCCATCCACATAGAGCTGAATATTTCTCACTTTCAATTTGAACTTTGCAACCTAAAAATCGTATTCTATCCGATCCATCCCCACTTGTATATAGAATGGCTTTCATCATTTGTTGTTTTTCCTTGCAAATACCCCTGATCATTTCACCAATATGTAACCTCACGAGATAAGAATGTTATAAGTAAAAGAAAAGGCCATCAAGGAAGTTTAGTATATTGAGCCATTTAGCATAGCTTGAGCTAAGGTGTAAGAATCTTACTGATGGAGGCCTCCAAGTGTCACTCAAACCTCAAAACCAGGACTGTAGAATCTATAGAATATACCAAAGAATCTATAGAAATTGGCATGTTTTGCTTGGCACCATCGCAAAGGCCAAGGTCTATCCATCAACACACAGTCAATGTGTTTCATGACAAAAAAGATCAGTTAGGATCCCAATGGCAGATGGGTAATATCTCCAAGTTTTCGAAAACGGAGGCAAGCCCAAGCCTGGTATAAGATGTTATGTATTGGCTCGGTATAACAGCTAGAAAGAGCGATTGAGCTCTTCTGGCCCATCATTCAATGCTATATGGTCAAATTAGTAATCAAGTCACAGATGAATTTTCCGAGCTAGGACTGCACCTCATGATTACAGAACAGACCTCAAATATGAGCCCAGAAGAAACTAACTAGCCAACCAATTTTGAGCAGTGTTGTAGCCCTCATTGCTCATAGTCTTACTAGAGGGGTAAAACAGCTCCAACGCCTTAGCCAAGAACATCCCTACCGCAAATTAACTTAAGTAACTTCGTTATTACCCAGTTAAACGGGCTTCGGAATGAGATCCCATACAGCAATGTATATTCTCTAACGCAGTGGAAAAGTATTTTGAACCGAAACTTTAGAACAGGATGAATATATGATATCCGAATCCACTAAACAAGCAATAAAATACTGCACATATTGAACACAGCCTTTGGTAACACAATGTCAGTGTGATTCGAGGCACGAGCACTTGACCTTACTGGTCCCTAAACTGTGAAAACCCTTGCAAAACCACTTTCCAAATTTCTCCTACACAATTGCTTCAGAAATTTAGTATGGAGTAAAATAAGAGTCTTTTCAGAACCAAATACTAAAATCAACACACCCATTTAAGAAAGTAACCCAACTGAATAGCTCCTCAAATGAAACCTATTTCAAATTAGGTTTTTCATCATGTGAACCCATCAGCTGGCTTTTTTCTTTACAAAAGGGATTTTAAGAAAATGAAATGAACTTAGGAACACGCGACAACACAGGAATCGAGCAAAACAAATATAAAAACTGACCCGTTTTCCAGAAATTGACGCTCAAGTTGGAACATTTCCGAAGATTGTGACTTGAAAGGAATGGTATAGTGACAGATTAGAACTTCCACGACATTGAAAAGGTTTGAGAACGACGCAAGCACCCGATTTCGCTGCTCTCGTCACTATCTAGAACGTTACGGTCCGGGTAGGGCTTCTCTTCAGCACTTTCAAGATTCAACACGTGGTAGATAATAAAAGGTGAAAGTTTTCTCTGTTCACACCTTACGATTTTATAAAATTGTAAATAAATTTAGTACGGTATTTGATAGTCTATTGATATTTAGTTTATCAAATATTATTTTGGAGGAGAATATTGAATGCTAATTTTTTTAATTTACGCATGATGGGTTTAAGTTATATATTAGAATAAATAATATAATTGTCCGCTGTGTTTGGAGGTTATGATCTGATTCAACTGGTAGAGGGCTTCAAGTAAATTCTAACGAATTTAAAGCAGAAACTTACAACTGTGTCAAAGCTCTGGCCTTATTCGTACATCAAAAGCTTCCCCTTTGGGCCTTTGGCGGATCAGACTTCACATCTGGAAAATTACACCATTAAATAAAAGAACAGAACTACAATGAGAAAATCAAGAATTCAGCAGTAGTCATTTGAATAGCTGACGTGATACCCACACGTATAAACAGATGAATGAGAAACTTGAGCCATCAACTTTTTTATCCTATAAAAAGGGAAAAAAGATTTCCATTAATATCCTTGCAGCTGAGGACATGTCCTTAAACTTAAAGCTGATCCTTATATGATTGTTACAATCAGCTTTTATGTAAGGAATTTTACTGATCAAAGTACAATTAAGTAAAGAACTCTCTATTGATGCGCTTCTCTTCGCTTGCATCTCATGTCCTGCACCAAAAACAAAGTACGGGTCAATCTTTACGCGAGACCATTTGTTTGAAGTATATAGTAATACAGAATTGTAAAATAAAAAATATCAGATGTACCAACGAATACAGTAGCAAACCCTGACCATGCACCCATACAGCTATACAGCTGAGCATGGATATATTTAGTGAGGAGAGACGACATGCCAGAATCACAACCACACCTTGCTAACCTACCAAGATGAAGTTTTTCCCCAAGGACAAAAAGAAGATGCCTGCATCTGATTGATATGTAAACTCACATGGCTTCTAGCACCACACTTTCTTTTATCTTCTCTTCTTTTAAATCAAATTAAGCCCCACACTCAAGTTAGTTGTGCTGTCTCTCCCTCTCCCCACATACTATTGTGTCAAGAATTTGTTTTTCTTGTCTCAACAATTGTAGCTGTCATATTGTTCAGTCACATGAGGAAATAGAAGTACGCCTATCTGGTTTCGATAATTGAATGTATATCCATCAAAATACTCTATATCCCCCTTCCGCACTTGATCAATAAATTCCTACAAGGATAAGAATAAGATTAGCTATTTTACTCGAGCTTTCTCAAATCAACTGTGTGCCCCTACCACACAATGCAATCAAGCTGGATTAAAGCGGTGTAAACTGAACCTAAGAAATTAAGCAGAGAGCCAGAGAGGTAATCAGTTTTTCAATGTTAAAAACTGCAGCTACCCGACATCCAATAAAAAATAAGATAACAAAACATATAGCCTTAGAAAATTTGTACAAGCTTGTGCACGTCGTTACCAGCTAAAGATCTGATGTGTGATACTTTATATGCTGATTTTTAATCACGTGCAAAGAGTCTTAAATTACTAAACAAAATAGGCATTAAGGTGTAACTGAGAGCTTTATCCCTGCAAAGTGGGGGGTCTAGTAATTTGCCTAAATCTAATCTTGCACTTTCCTTGGCATGATGATATATTGATGAAGTATATACCTTAATCAAGTACAGTTTTCTAGCTGGGCCATTTATATCACACATATCTATGTTCACTGTTCTCATTATCTAAATACATCGGTAATCAGGAGTCAGTTTGATTTTAAAAATCACATATCAAATGATTGCTAAAATTGTTTAGCATTATCTAGCAGGGACCAGGACACGAATATATTGCGCAACTAATGCATATGATTTGGAATTCATTACCTCACGATCAAGAAAACAAAGGGAATAGTTGTATAGCCTGGTCCCACTGTCATTCTGCTTCTACATAAGGGTTGCCTGACAAAACCACCAAGAGACTAAATCAAGAAACAGTATTGAATAAATGAAACAGAAATTTCAATATCTAGAATGGCCACCTAATTTGTAAATATAACCGAATAATTTCTATAAAAGTGCTCACAATTTTGCGTGAAGCAATACATTAAAAACAATACGACTAAGAGAATAAGCACGACATGTTACTTTGGTAAGCTAGATGATGATAATAAAGTTGACACAGGCAATTTTAATATGGAGCCTTGGAGCTAAAAGGTAGTGACAGCTATTCTGTGCAATGCTTCCTCACTAAATCACAATGCACCATCTTTTTTACCACCAAAGGGGGGTGATCACAAAAGTAAAATGAACACTTGCTGATCTCTTTTCCAAATTGAAAATGTGAAATCAATAAATGCCTGATGTCGAGAGCAGTTCAGGCTCAGGGGCTAGCAAACATGAATCAATCAAAGGTCTAAACGGAAGCCAATAAAATTTAGGCAACTAGTAACATCTGATTGATATAACAATCACACATGCACTTCACAAAAACAAGAGACCAAACTAGTGTATATCGTTATTGACAACAATTATTTGCAACGGATTAGAAACCAAATATTAATGAATGGCCTACCAACATGCTAATGTGAAATGCTGAGAAGATGAAAGTAAAAATGGCATCTTGAAGACAATTAAGTGCTTGCCTTTTCACGAAACTTCTACTTATATCAAAAGCCTCAAGGTTGTATGCCAGTGAAGAATCAGTCAGTTGACCTCTCTCTTTCTCTCTGCATTACAACTCATTTGCATGCTCTTCTGTGTAATCCCCATCTTGAGCATCTCAGAACAAGAGTTAGTCAGTCACCCATGATGAAGAACATCGCAGTGTCCAAAAGTTCCTTAAATGAAGGAGTTCAGGAGTCCAAATTGACCATCACCGAACAACATCCTATCTCTTACAGCATTTCGGCTATGCAATACAACCAAGAGACTACCTACTCCTCTGCATACCTCAGCAACTCTCAAAAAATCTCTGCACACCAAATAAATTTAAATCTCCAAAACTGCACCACAGATGACAACGAGATAAGCATATTTGATGCTCAAAAGTATTTCAATGAAGGCGATGAACAGTTACAAAACCACACCATCAAGTCTTCCCCATCTCCAACGAGTAAAACAAAGCAGTATAACATAGATGAGTTCCCACGCTACTCTTCAATATCATCATCCTCTGTCGGCACTTACAACCCTAGAAACTACGGAACAAGATCCTTCTATGCAACTCCAACTGCTTCCTCCGAAGCAAGCTGGAACAGCCAAATAGGCCTCCTCTCTAATCCTCCCGGCACAATCAAAGTCTCCATTGGCGATCCAACCCCCATTGCTCGTGAAAAAAGAAAAAATCACTGTCCAAGATGGTTTTTCAAACACAACTGCCCTTGCATCGGCAAAAAATCAACACAGGTAGATGATAAAACAGTCGCAACCGGAACCCGATCTCCCATCCATTTCAGATCAATCACTCCAACAAATCCCCCAAAACAACATACTAACAACAACAACAGCATTCCAAAACAAACATCTCCAGCATACAAAACCACCACAAGATTGTCATTGGAGAAAATACTCGATCAACAACCAACACGTATCTCCCTGACAGCGGCTCAAAACATCAACGACGGAGCAGCTGCTTTCTCATTCCCAATCCTCGATCAATCAACTAAGACCTCAGAAGAACCGCCTAGAGAATCTCTGGAGGTATTCCATCCATCCAATAACGAAAATCAGATCACCAAAACGACGACAGATAAGCTAATCGAAGACGATGCAGCAAGTGACGGCAGTTCAGATCTATTCGAACTCGAGACCTTCTCAACGCAAACAACAACCTATCAGACGTATAACAACAATCAATACCACCACAACAACTACAGACGTGAGTCTCTAGACGAGGCGGCGAATTTCCAAAACCCTAGACGACTTAGCGTAATCACAACAACTAGCGCTTACCGTCGAAACAGTTTAGAGGAGCCAACAACACCTTCCGTAGCGCCAACAGAAGGATACGAGCCGAGCGAAGCGAGTATTGACTGGAGCGTGACGACGGCGGAGGGGTTTGAGCGAGCGAGTGTCGCGACGTATGAAGATTTGACCGATCGAGAAGGCGGCGTGGAAAGTGGCGGGAGCAGAGTGAATGGATTGTTGGGCTTGAGCTGCAGGAGTGAGAAGGCAGTGTTAGTGGGCCCAGGCCCAAGAAGAGTCGGGCCGGGTTTGGTTAGCTCCCTACCACTTGGGACACAGCGATCGGGTAATTGGGTTTATAATAAACCACCACTTGCTGGTCGGACGAATTAAGTTCAATGATGATAAATCGAACCGACCGTTTTTTTCTGGTGCATTTGTTGTGGGAAATTGTAATTGAGTCCTTTAAGTAAAGAAATTAACAGCAAGAAGGCATTTATTTCTTGTTGCCATTTTCTGTCTTTTTTTGATCAAAAGTCAAAAGTGGGTATATTTCATTAATCACGAATACAATCGATTACAAGTACATCCGATCGTGATTACATAATGAAATACAGATGATGGTAAAATTCTGAGATATCTTCTGTCTTGATGGTAACAAAAATGGTGGTACAGTAAGGATCAAATGCTTGAATTTTGATCCCAGTTACAGTGAATCTTCACATGAAATCATGCTCGGTGAGACTCGAATAATTCAACGAAGCTCGAGAGGTTATTTTCCCTGGCAATGTTTTATGAATAACAAAAAAATAGCTAAAACATGTTGAAGGATTGTTTTGGCCATGGCTGGTTGGATAATGTGGCCTCACTCCGTATTCATATTCTCAATAAGGAAATGTTCTTTGAGAATTTTCCAGTGGTCAGATGAAGTTGCAAGAACTTGGTTCAGAGATGGCCGCAGATTGCCTTGGTAAAATCTGTGGTGGTTGAAGAACCACCCAAGTCGGCAGTCCGGTATTTTCCTTCTGCAATTGTTTTGATGACCGCATTGTGAATTCTATCAGCTTTATCATTGAGTTCGAGGTGTCGAAGCATTGTTACACCACTCAACATCAAGGCTGTTGGATTGGCCAAATTCTGTATGCAACAACAATCATAGATCCACAATCATACTCTAACAGTGTTAGAAAATATTAACAAACACATATGTGAGCGACAAATAATAACCAATTTAATCGATGAGCATGGTAAATTAAATATGAAATTTTTACTTCTTTTTTTAAAGGGAATAGGTTAACAGACACAAAACCTTGACAGAAACTAGACTTCAAATGTTAAAAGATATACAAAATGCACATAGAGCTGCCGTAAGACATCATTCGACACGGGTGTTACGCGATAGCTTAATAGAAAGAAACATTACAGTACGACTATAACATCAGAGCTAACTGCTAATTCATAAAAGTTGCCACGCAATGAATAATATTCCGGCTACAGTTTTTCTCACACAACAATCAAGACATGGGAATTTTTTAAATGATTAGGAACTGACCTTTCCAGCAATATCAGGTGCTGAACCATGGACAGCTTCAGCTAGAGCCATGCCATTCAAGCCGATATTACAGCTGTAAAAGAAGTTGTGAATATCAACTTCATACTCAAATCATTCAGGTGCTCTAATGGTATAATGTGACACCGATTAAACTCAGGAAACAGTCATACCTAGGTGTTAGTCCCAAACCTCCAATTAAGCCAGCACAGAGGTCACTTATTATATCACCATACAGGTTGGGCATCACCAATACATCAAAAAGAGCCGGATTCTTCACAAGCTGTGTTACAATCAGGGATAAATTATTAGGAAAGGCGCAGAGCATTAAACTATGAATGTGCTTCAACAGCTGGATAAAGCGAATTAGTATTACCATCATACAGCAATTGTCAATGACGACTTCCTCATACACTATTTCCGGATACTTCACCGCAACTTCCCGGCAACACTGAACAGCACAATGAATAACATTTTGTGAATACTTTATGTAACACGGACTTAAAAAAACATTAAAACACAAACCTGTAGGAAAAGACCATCAGTTTTCCGCATAATATTAGCCTTGTGAATGGCAGAAACCCTCTTTCTTCCATGAGCCTTTGCATAGTGAAATGCATATTCAGCCACCCTCAAACTCGCATCCCGAGTAATGATCTTCAGACTTTCAACAACACCTCTCACAACCTACGCAAAAAAAAGTTACCATTAAAGTCCTCATAACTTCAACTTTTACAATCTTCATTATGAATATAAAACACTTACTTGATGCTCAAGTCCGCTATACTCCCCTTCGGTGTTCTCCCGAATGGTGACAAGATCAACATCATCATACCTAGTTTTGTAACCAGGTAAACTATAGCAAGGTCTAACATTAGCATACAAATTCAACTCCTTCCTCAACGTAAGATTCAAAGAACGAAATCCTTTCCCAATTGGCGTAGCCATCGGTCCTTTCAATCCCACTCCGTTCGTTCTAACAGAATTTAGATTCTCTTCAGTCAGATAACTATTGGTTCTTGGATCTACTTCAGTTCCAACAAACTGCTCATCCCATTTAATCGGCACTTCAGCAACCCTAAACACCTACCAACAAACCCACATCCTCAAAATCAAAACTTTTCTTACATTTGGTACGAAATTTGAAGTCAATAAAGTCAACGATGGGTACCTGTTTGACGGATTCGGCGATCTCGGGCCCGATTCCATCGCCGGGGAAGAGAGTGGCTGTGATCAAACCGGGTTCGGAATCGGAATCGGAAGAGGAGGAGGAGATGGCTCTGGCAGCGGTCAACTTGGAAGGCGTTGACTGAAAGCCGATCGTGGCTGATCGGGTCTGAAGGACGCGTCGGAGGATTAGAGATGCCATTTTTGACTTTTTGGTGCTAACGGAATAATGTGAGTATAAATATCTCACTTTTTATGAATTTTAAATTATTTTTTTATTTTTGTCTCGACAAATTCGATTGAAAATAGGCGGACGCACGATCAGATCAGTGCTTTTTTGACCAAAATGCCCTCGTACTCAAGCCTTCCTTCAATTCATTTATTTTTGGATGCCTAAAATAAAAGGGGCCAAATGGTGAATTCCACGTTTTAGGTTTTTCGGATCAGAATTATATTCATTGTTGCGAGCATTAAAATGATATCTTTTTAATATTTTTTAATATAATTTTACATAATTTTGTTTGAATATCTTATCAGAACGAAATAAGTTTAACTCGCATTAAATTGCTTCTTGTTACACTTGATACGAACAAAACTCAACTCCATAAGGTGTAGATCATTTTTGATGCAAACGAGCATTGTGAGAATCAAGTCTCGTGCAGCGCAATTAATGATGTGAATACCAAAATGACGTCATTGTTATATTTTTTACTTTCATCCTACAAAGTTTATCGGAACCATTTAATAAAAGACAATTATAAATAATAACGACATTGTTTTAGGCTCGAGAAGTTTCTTGCTAGCGTAGCGATTATCTTGTTACTCTACCTTTTGGTAGGGGACATTAGACGCATGTTGGGCATGGAGCAACCTTTGCAGAAGTGTCTTTAAATATTCATTAAGCAGCTTTCACAAACGTCTTCTTGCACATGCTTGTATTGCAAGACAAGGTTATTTAATTGTGTTTGATGACTCATTTTTGCATACAACATTTCTGATTAAGTATGCAATATGAACTTTTCTCCACAAGTTGCTTTGATGTCATTGTCCAAATTAATATTTTTACACTTTTAAATTCGGGTTAAACGTCATATCCACACTGGTAAAATTGGCATTTGAAAAGCACTGAACGTCGGTGTCCCTAACAAAGTTTTCTTGCAAAAGAGTTTTAATTTCAAAACTGAAATGTCAAGTACAGCACAAAGTTTAATGGAGAAATTAAAGGCTAGAATGCTGTGTGTTGTAATTGAATATAATTTCAAGAGCTGTTCCAAATTGACTACATAACAATTTGCATACAAATTTAAAACTACCTGTGGTTTTTGGAATATTATCTTAGGTTGTCAAAGTTGGCACACACACTTGTGTCCATAGGTAAAGATATTGTTTTAAACGTCGACCACTAGACTCAATCCTTATATAAGTTGCTATCTTTAGTTTATGCCGATCTCTGTCATCATTCTTGACTTGAGCTCTAAATTTACAGCAAGTAGAACATCTTTGTTGAATTTCGGTAGTTCCAAGTTGTGTCCAGGATTTTATGTTACTTCATCTCTCAAGAAGCGTGGAATTCTGATGATAAGAATCACAGAAGGTGGTAAATAAGGTAATATAGAGTTGCTTGTATCTCGATGATGATGGCATATGAGCAAAACAGCGAGCTAGTTGAGTGGGGCTTACGTTTTTTCGACTGCAGTCCAATTCCTAGTTCTGAATACCACAATGGTTTTACCTATTATGGTGATAGGGAGCCAATTGTCAGAAATAGTTCATACCAGTCTGATCACAGAAATATTGAAAACGATGAGATCATTGAAAATTTGTATCAAGCAGACCTGTCAGAGGCTGCAGATTTCAAGCCATCTGGATATTCTCAATCTGCAGGTTATTTTCCGGAGTCTGGTTACGCTCGAAGCTGGTACTACTGCCCACCATCACCCGCCATTTACTCTGGTAAAAATAAAAAAGTGAAAATATTTTCAAACATCTCTTTTCGATTTCTGATTTTCTGTTTATTGATGTTTGTAGAACACGAGAACGGCAGAGAGGAAAGGTTAGATGTTGAGCTAGGCCGCTCTGGGTCATATTTGAATAGAGAGGAAAATTCTTACGAAGACGCATCTTCTACATTTGACGAACAAGTAGGAAAGAGAATGAACCAAATGATACCAATAAGACTATTATAAAAATTACTTACAAGAACTGCCTTGAAAACTCTGCATTTCTGATTATTTCCATATGTTTACGCAGTATGTTCCTACAAGTGATGAAGCCACTTCAGATTACGAACGATTACGCAGCAGGTGATCATTAGCAAAAGTACTTTCAAAGTAAATAGAGAATGGATCAGTACCTTAAATGTCACAGATGAATTCTGGTGCAGGTTAGAGTTATGTGGTTTCACTGAGAATAAAGTTCAAGGAGATGGTAACTGTCAGGTTAGTCGAATTTTCTGTTTAAAAACATTTTTATCCAGCTACACGGGAAATCGATATTAAGGCCGTATTTTGTTTTCAGTTCCGGGCCTTGTCAGATCAACTTTACCTTAACCCGGAGCATCATAAAACTGTGAGGCAACAAGTTGTGAATCAGGTAATAAGAGTAACTTAAGGCAGCTATATTAGGACTTCAGAGTATGATCAAACCTGTTTTTTGAGCTGACATTTCTTGTCGTCTGAAAATTTCCACAGCTTCAAAATCACCGGAAATATTATGAGGGATACGTGCCAATGGAATACTCCGACTATTTGAAGAAAATACAAGAGTAAGACTTATTTCCTCTCCACTGAAATCATTTTACCGAACGAAAATAAATTAAAGTTAAACTAAACTATCTCAGAAATGGAGCATGGGGAGATAATGTCACCCTGCAGGCAGCTGCAGATTTGGTATGGTTTCTAAATTCACGTAGGCTAAAATAACTTCAGCAAAAGAAATTGAATCCTTCAAGTTTAATAATTACCTATGTTTATTAATCACAGTATGGAGTGAAAATAATCGTCGTAACATCATTCAAAGACACTTACTACATAGACATACTTCCAAAGGTCCAAAAATCAAAAAAAGGTAAGCAAGGCATTAGTCTCAAGTATACAGACACTCAAAAATAGACTTGCGCTAAAAATTACAATGTTTACTTGCAGTTTTATACCTGAGTTTCAGGGCTGAGGCACACTACAACTCGATCTATCCACAACATCAGAAGGGTATTTTTATGTTTTCCATCAACCTGTTCCAAGTTCCTTTACTTTGATGTAGAATGCTCAATGACAAATTAACGCCAATTGATGCAGCTTTAACCATGGAGCTAGCCACAGCTAAATCGCCGACGAAAAAGTGGTGGAACTTTACTTCCAAGTGATAGAAGTTAGGAACAACAACAATAAGGCTAGTCAGAAAAGCTTGCTAATTCTAAAACATAACGAAGCATCAACACAAATCATTTTGAGAGAATTGGAAACAACTTTCAGTGTGTAAACTCAGTAACATTATGTGAGCAGGGATACAAAATCTAAGATCCAAGTATGAATCATCTTTTTGAGCGACTGACAGTTTAAACGAGTCTTGAAAAACAACATACTTGATTCAGATCATGATGCAAGTAACCGTGATGGAATTATTCTAGAGTAAAAATAAATACATTCAGTATATCATGAATGGAAAAAAAAGAACTTTTATTTGTAAAAAAAATCACCAACGATTGTAGACTATATATTCATTAACGTGTCAGGATCCAAACATAAGCAGTACACTAGTAAAATTCAGGTCATTAGAAATTGAACCGATAGAGAAGTAATCTAGCGTTTTAGATTTCACTGGGAAAGGAATATAATTTCTTTCCGCAAGGTAAAAATGGGATTACTTGCCAAGTACATTAGACATTTAATTCCGATATATATAAAGGGATCATGGAAGGAACCTGCCAAGCTGCTCAAGGTCCACGCTGTAAATCTTAATGCTTTACATTGTTGTGACCTGATGGGCATGTTCCATTAGCTTCATCCACACCCGCATCCTTCATTTTCCATATAAAATTCCAAATACACATACATCAACTCTGCCCTAACGCAAGCAACATCACTAATCAACATCAATACCATTTTCCGCCACATAATAAAAAACCTCAAATCCCCTTATCAAACATTTTCTCCTCAGCAATCAGCATAACCCTAAGCACCTTATGTCTGACTAAAGCGGTTATGGAAGTTTAGGGCTTTGGGTTGGAATTGATGATTTCGGTGGTCAAGTAATCGCCATCTCCGAGAAAGGTCGGAGCTTTACCAGCAACGCCGCTGGTGACTTCGACATGCATTAAGATTTGGTCACCCAAAATTGCAATATAAAATATGAAATTGAATTTGATATCTAAGAGATTTAAATTAGCTAATATTCGAAATTAACTCATTATCCAATATAAAAACAGTGTAGCAATAAAAAAGAAAAATATTAAAATCCAAATGCCAATTACAGTAATTTATACTAAGTGAGAGTGTCATGTAGCATAAAAAGAGGCTGGACAAGTGAAGGAGAATAAAAATGTCTTAGAAGTTGCTTCCATTTCATATAAGATCAACTGTAGAGATCATCTTCGTCTGCAACTGCAGCGGTGGCAAAGGGATCAGCTGTACCGGCATCTGTGCTGCTAGACTCTGGGAATCTGAACTCTGTTCCGAATCCTCTAGATTGTTGAAGGGTCTGTGCAAAGGCTTGGTATTTCCTGATGTCTGCGTCGCTGACACTGCGACGAGCGTACTTCATTGATTCTTCAAAGTGAGAAGCCCTGATTTCTGCCACTTCGTCGAGGTCTTCTTCCATTGCCTCTGGGTTTTCAGCTCTTCTTTTCTCCCTCTCGATGTCCTGAAACATAAAAAGGAAAGCATCATATGATATGTCACCTAACACAACCAGACTAGTAAAAATTAGGAGGTGAAATTATCGTCACCTTCTCTATGTTTTCTCTGATCGCGTATTTGCAAGCACGCTGGCAGATCTCAGTAATATCAGCTCCACTGAAGCCCTGGGTGTGCTTTGCAAGTACACGGATGTCCACATCTTTGGCGATAGGGGATTTCCTGAGGGCTGCCTTGAAAATCTGAAGACGAGACTCCTCATCAGGAAGAGGGATGTAGATTAGCTGATCAAGACGTCCAGGCCGCAGTAGAGCAGGGTCAATAATGTCAGGCCTGTTGGTAGCACCAATAATGAAGACTGTCTTCTTTGCAGACATGCCATCCATCTCAGTTAGTAGCTGGTTCAGAACTCTATCAGCAGCACCTCCAGCATCTCCTTGGCTACTTCCTCTCTACGCATTTTGAAGAAAATAGAATATTTAGAATGACTTGCTGGAACTGAAAAAAGCTAACTGTATAGCGATATCAGCATCTGATACAAAGTGAAATGATACCTGGGTAGCAATGGAATCAAGCTCATCAAAGAACAAGACACAAGGGGCAGACCCACGAGCCTTGTCAAAGATCTCACGGACGTTGGCCTCACTCTCACCGAACCACATAGTGAGCAGCTCAGGTCCCTTGATACTGATGAAGTTGGCCTGGCATTCATTAGCAATAGCCTTGGCAAGCAAAGTTTTACCACATCCTGGTGGACCATAAAACAAAACACCTTTGGAAGGCGACATTCCAAACTTTTCAAACTTCTCTGGGTGCTCCACTGGATATTGAACAGTCTACAGGCGAACAAACAAACAATAAGCCACACGACATACTAAACATTTTCCACATCCAAGACTGTCCTAGTTTCTAAGTGGTTTAGTATTTACCTCTTGAAGCTCCCTCTTGACATTCTCAAGTCCACCAATATCTTCCCAGCTAACATTAGGAACTTCCACAACCTGCACATCCCAAACAAAAGTGTCAACCATAAAAACAAATTAGACAAATGTGGAATAGTTACCACAATTGGAGAGACGGTTCTTTAATTGCATCAAACATGAACTTACAGTTTCACGCAGGGCAGAGCAGGATTGCTTGTTCCAAGAGCAGTCTTAAAGTGCTCATCAGTAACAGCCATTGAATTAAGAATCTCAGCGTCAATAGTCTCATCCTCTAAGTCAATCACATCCATCTTCTCCCTAATACACTGCAGAGCAGCTTCGGTACACAAAGCAGCTAAATCAGCTCCTACATAACCATGAGTTTCCTTGGAGATCCTCTCTAAATCAACCTGCAAAAATGGTTCAGATTCTGCATCTTGCTAAAAACATGGAATCTAACAAACTATTCAATCAAACTTCTTACATCCTCAGAAAGCTTCATGTTTTTGGTGTGGATGCGCAAGACTTCAAGTCTTCCTATCTCGTCAGGCACACCGATATCAATTTCTCTGTCGAATCTACCGAACCTTCTTAGAGCTGGATCAATGCTGTTGGGACGATTTGTTGCTCCCATAACAATCACATGAGCTCTCGACTTGAGACCATCCATAAGAGTTAGAAGCTGGGAGACAATACGCCTCTCTACCTCTCCATTAGTCTTCTCCCTCTTGGGTGCAATAGAATCTATTTCATCGATAAATATAATCGAAGGTGCATTCTTCTCTGCTTCCTCAAATGCTTTCCTCAAATTACTCTCACTCTCACCAGCTAACTTAGACATGATTTCAGGGCCATTAATGCAGAAAAAGAACGCCCCGGTTTCGTTAGCAACAGCACGAGCAATCAAAGTTTTTCCAGAACCAGGAGGCCCATAAAGCAAGATTCCCTTTGGTGGCTTGACACCAATAGATTTGAACAACTGAGGGTGCCTCAAAGGCAACTCCACTAGCTCCCTAATCTGAGCCATCTGCTTCCTAACTCCACCAACATCATCATAACCCACTTCGTCAAGTCTATCCTCATCTTCCCGGCGAACTGGCTCACCCTCACAAAATATTTCCGTGTCAGGGGCAACCACACAATACTCAGCAGGGTCGGTTTCGATAACTTTGAATTCAACACTCCTCATGCCTCCTCTCACCAGAAAGAAATCACCTTTCCTCACCGGACGATAAGCTTCCAGGAAGTAAGCTGCATTAATAAAAAAATAAGAACGATCACAATACAAACATACGCGTACCTAAATAATCTATATCAGCGATAGCATTGTAAAGTAAGCTGACTCATTCGATACTTACGTTTCAGATAAGCATCAAACAGATTTCCAGTGACACCTTCAATAGTATCATCCACAGGTAGGATGTGCACTCGCTTACCATACTTCACATCCGCACATTGATGAACAGACACAACATCTCCAAGCCTTACCCTCAAATTCGCCCTGACAACCTTGTTCATCCTTATCTTCGGCTCATCACAAGTTTCATCAGCTAACGCAATACACACAGTATCTTTCCTTTTCTTTCCCTGCATATGAAAAAACAGCAAGCATCAGAAACTGCATCAAACATCTTTTACCTAACACAACAATATGAATCCAAACTTGATCCAAGTTCAATGTAGAGCCATGGAGAATCAGAGAAACATACTGCAATCATATCGATTGAAAACTAAATCATCAAAACCTGATCCAACCCCCAACCTAGACACCTCAACACACTACAAAAACACCAATTTAACACAAAAACCCCAGCCTAGACACAATCATCATCACACACCTTGATCAGAATTGTATCGCCACGGAACAGCTGTAACTTCTCCATAGTATCAGGATGCATTGCAACCACAGAATTATCATCATTAATCGCCTCATCCACAACCAATCTATTAGCAGCTTTCTTCCTCTCCAATATCGCCGTACTAAAATCCCTCTTTGTCCCCTTCCTACAAAATCAACAACAACAACAACCAGTCAATTTCATAAAAACACAAACCCTAACAGTATCAAAGATTAAAACTTTAACATCAAAGACAAAACTTTAACATTAAAGATTGAAACTTTAGGATCGGATCGTGAGTAATTGGGACTTACGAGTCGGAGGATTCAGCTTGATTCGCCATTGGGATGAATTCGAGATGAGAAAATCGAGATCTGCAGAGAAGATGAAGAGAGGTGTGTGTATTTATGGATCCAGATCCCATGCTGCCACTTTTGGTGCAGCTATATGCTGCAAGTCTCAAAACGACATAGTTTTGGGTGTTTTTTAAACAAAACTGTGTAGTTTAATCTAAAACACTATATTTACAAAGTGACCCCGTCGTCAAAACGACGTAGTTTTAGGGACGAAACTACGTCGTTTTGTCTCGCAGTTTTTGGCTTGGCATTACTGGATCTCATTCCGTGTATTTATCAACACTGGCTTGGGAGAGAAGACAAGTTTCTTTATTTTATATATTTCTTTTTCCAGAAGAATTGGAAACTAATTTCCTATTTCAACTTTCAGTCCCATGAATTTGTTTATAAAATTTTTGGAAATAAAATATAATATCTTAATATTGTCATTTGGTGATATTATTAATTGATCATGATTTTAAATAATGCATTATTAAATATGAAATATTTAATGGATTAAGATTTTAAATATCTCTCTCTTTTTGTTTGTTGTAATTCATATTTTGTTTTAGATTTGGAATAGTTGTATTTTAAAGAAATTTAAATACAGAAAAATAAATAAGGGTTTAAATTAATTTATTTGTTCTGATCAATCATCTTCACTGCCATGAATGATACAACAATTTGCTGCAAGCATTAAATCGATCTCTTTTTAATATTTTTATTTTAATAATATGTGATTTTATTTGAGTGATTTATCAAAAGTCAAAAGAACATAATTTTGACTCATGACAAATTTATTTTGGTACGAGGAATGTAAACGACACAAATTTAAAGTTTTGTGCATCGCATATGAACGCATTTGGGCCGAAAAGGATATAAAGGCCCAATATACAAAACCAACTAGTGATGTGCCGGCCCAATCAGTTATGAACTCTGGAATCAAAAAGCATTTTGTAGCTTTTCATGTTTCAGTTATATGAAAGTAGGGAAAGTATCATGTGGAACCCCCACCTTTTTATGGATCTATGGATCCCTCTTTGCATCCGTTGATTGCATTTACTGTTTGCATTTTGGACGCACCAGATTGTGCCAGCGCATTAATGAGCATGTGCAACTCACGTGTGCATTTGTCATGTGCATTTCACGTGTGCATTTGTCATGTGCATTTCACATGTGCATTTCAAAAATGCAAACACGTGGCACAATCTTGTGCACACAAAAAATGCAATCAACAGTGATGAAGGGGATCCATGGATCCATAGAAAGGGGGTTCCACATGATACTTCCCCTATGAAAGTATTCATGTAAATCTTGATGTTCATATGTACCTGTTTCATTGATTGCTTCATAAAGCCTATACTTTACGTGTCGTTCCATGTCTCACATTGTACCTTTCACAAGTTGATGCAACTCTATAATCATACATCTGCTATTATTCTTCGTCCGATCGCCTTTACTCGCATTTTACACCGACATTCTTTTGAGAACACATTTAAGGTTAGAAGTTAAAATTTCATACATAAGTAAGAATTCCTATGTTATATGTTCGACGTAGTTTCATATGCAACATATTCCGCATTTTATGTTTAACAAGGTCACTCTCTGTTGGTATATGTAATATGGATTATGAAGTGAAGTCAAAAGTAATTTCCAAACAAAATAGGTGACCTACTTTAGTTTGAATTTTAACATCATCATCCTCATCTCCTCAAAATAGTTAGCTGTGTGTCATTAGTGGAGGACTCAAAGTGGGGGAGGGAGGGGACCTGATACTGATCATGCCTTTGCTCAATAATGAACCACAACTGTTTTCATAGGTTTGCTTTTCTTAAGGTGCAAGAAATGTCCATTCAACACTCCTTGCATTCCAGCTTCATAGAGCAGCAATGTGAATGTCACATTATTGACTAGGGCTGTTGCTTTCTTGCTTTAAACCATTTCAACTTTATTGATCTAATGCTACTGATGGTCAATTTCACCTAAATTGCCTTAAATCAAGTAAAACAAGAGTACCTTTAAATTACTTTTGTCTCTTATTTAATCAGCAATACCGATTTTGTCAATAATATTGAAGTAAGATGAATTTCAAGATATTGGATTTATCCAGCATCTTTAAATGAATAAAACAATCGAATTATCTCAACAATAAGGGTGGATTCCCTTATCGACTCCATAAAATTTTTGTACAAATCTGATGCTGGCGATTCCCTTAAGCCTTCCGCCGCGTCAAATACTGTCACATATTTGTGTTGAAATAGTTCATGAGCATGTGTATGGTTTGTACATTCTGATTTTCAAGATGAAAATGACTGGTTATGTGTCAAGTATTTAATTTATAGCACTAAGGTACTAAAGGCTCTCTTTTCACATGAAATCTACCTGTGCAGGGAAGCTTCTTGAAAAGTTCCAGAAAAAGTGTCTTGTAATGTATGCACATGAAATCTCCAGTTCCTACCACATACTCCTAGTTTTGATATCCATTTTAAACTCGATTTTTTCTTTTTTTCGTGATCATTCTTTTATATTTTTGTACGAAATTTCTCGATATTCTGCTTTCAGGTAATATTCAAAGAACCAATGCGCATTTTACTGCAAAAACCATGCCCGAATTTCTCGATATTCCGGTTTCTTGAGTCTTGTGTTTAAATATTAAACATATGTTTTGCAACATAAAAGCATACACATTTCAAGAGACAAGCTTTGTCTTCAATATTTGCATCACATCATTATCAAGATCAAGTAAAGAATATTCTTAGCAGCTTGTAATAGTTAAGGTATCAAATGCTGTTATTGTTTACTGAAATAAACCGTAATTAAATCGCCTTAATGATCATGTATTTATGCTTGATTCTCAAAGATAGAAATGATATTTCCATCCTTTTTGCCAACTCTTCAATCCCCAACAAATTTGGTGGAACAACTATTGTATCAATTTAACTACTTAACTACTTGTAATGTGAAAACCAAAATTCATCACTTAGTTTTTATCCAACAACTTAAAAAACAACTATGGAAAAGAAAATCTTAATTTTGGTTTTCACATTAATAATTACACTCCCATTTTTAGCAATCAATGTTACATCATCTACCAAATTTATAAAAACAGCTATTGATGGATGCACTTACATTAGTTGGAAAACAGATTTTACAGCTCTGAGATTGTGTCCTTATTAACTAGTTATTACTAGGGTCCAAAAGGCTCTCAAACTCAACCACTGCATGTGATTTAAGGATTTGTCTGATTCAGAAAATGTTGCTGATAATGAAGTTGATGGATGATGGTGATGATGAAAATGGCATTGGACCGCACTCTCAGATTTCATCTGGTTTGGTGTAGTTTCATTACTACTGTGTGCTGTCCACTGTTGTGTTCCACAGCTCATTTGTACATGTTTTATTTACAATTTTAATTATAATTTTTTGGATGTAATTGTTTTACATTACTAGTTTAGCATTGTTTGTTGGGATTTATATATTTTATTTTAGGTAAAAATAGATTTTAAAACATATAACAATTTTGAGCTCAATAATTTAATGGAAATGATCAATTACCTATCTCTCACACTTCATCTTTCCAGCTTTCATTTTCCCAAAGTTTGAATCTTTTTGTTTATTTATGCTACATAACACAAACCCCCTTTAAACCCACTTCACCATTTCTTCCCTGGAGCTCCAGCAGCAAAAATGGGAGTAGCAGAAGCAGCTTCCATTAGGAGGAAGCTACTGTTAGTGTGGGTTTTGTTTGGTTTGATTGTAGTGGGACTTTTGAGTCTTTCTAGTAAAGGAGCTAATAGTAGTGTTGGAAAGTGCTTGTCTGCTGTTGGAGATCCAGGAATGAGGAGAGATGGATTGAGGGTTGCATTTGAAGCTTGGAATTTTTGTAATGAAGTTGCTGAAGAAGCTGATGGAATGGGTAGCCCTAGAGCAGCTGATTGCTTTGATTTGTCTAGTGGTAAGTTTTGTATAAGAAATGTTATCACTTTTTGCTGTTTTGGGACTGTTAAACATGTAATTAGGTGAAAGATTTGATCTTTCATCATGTTTTTGAGGTTGATTTGTTTGCAATTTTATAACTTTGATAGACACATTCTTCACCTGGCATTTGCTTTGCTTGCACTCAGTTTAGATTCTTAGTTTCAGGCATATCAGCTTTTGATTTGGTCTTAATTGGACTGATATGAAATGTATCAAAAAATTTCACATTTAAGTTCTTGAGTTGTTATTTGATAAAGTTTGAAACAAATTGTAAGGGATCTTGGCTATGGTTGTATTACAAGAGTTATGTGAGCGGACTTCTTTTGTTTAAATTGCGGCAATTCATGACGAAATGCCATTTTGTTTGGAGCATAAAGATGCATTCTTTGCCAAAGTATCGGGTTTTTCATGTGATTCTCTGATAACGGATGGTTGGTTTGATTGAATTGCAGGGCGGTCGCTGGACCACAAAGTATCTGAGTCAGTAAACAAGCTCTCAGTTGGAACTCCATTCCCTGGACTGCCCACAGACGCAGTCAATAACACTGATCTCTACGCAGCGCATAAGGAGCTGTACTTAGGTTCCTTGTGTGAAGTCAAGGACACCCCCAAGCCTTGGCAGTTCTGGATGGTAATGTTGAAAAACGGCAACTTTGACACCACTGCTGGCTTATGTCCTGATAATGGTAAGAAGGTACCGCCTTTTACTCAGCCAGGGAGGTTTCCTTGCTTCGGAAAAGGGTGTATGAACCAACCTAAATTTTATCACCAGCCAACGGAATATATAGGGGAAGATACACTTAGGGGTAGTTTTAGCGGTACTTATGACTTGGATGCGGATATTGTTGCAAATGGAATTGAAGGTGTTTCTTACTATGAGGTAAAATGGGAAAAGAAAGTTGGCGTTGGAGGATGGACTTTTTATCATAAGTTAAAGACTACGAAAAAGTATCCTTGGCTGATGCTGTACCTTAGAGCTGATGCAACCAAGGGATTCTCCGGAGGATACCATTACGACACAAGAGGAATGTTAAAATCCGTAAGCTTCTGCTCTTAAGCCTTATTATTATCACATGAATGCATATTTTCCGCCCTCAATGGATATTTTTTTCAGCTTCCTGAATCGCCGAACTTCAAGGTCAAATTGACGCTAGACATCAAACAAGGCGGAGGTCGCCAGAGTCAGTTTTACCTTATAGATATCGGAAGCTGTTGGAAAAACAACGGTGCTCCTTGCAATGGTGATGTGCTAACGGACGTAACTAGATATTGTGAAATGATCATCAACCCTGATACTCCATCTTGGTGCAGCGCCAAGAGTCAAGAGAATTGTCCACCATACCACATTACTCCGGACAACATAAAAATCTTTAGGAATGAAACAACTCGTTTCCCATACGGAGCTTATCATTACTATTGCCAACCTTCGAATGCTAAGTACCCTGAGAAGCCAGCAAATAAAGGATGTGACCCTTACAGTAATCCTCAAGCTCAAGAGATCATGCAGCTGCTACCTCATCCCATATGGGCTGATTACGGATACCCTACGAAACAAGGTCAGGGTTGGGTTGGAGATAGCAGAACATGGGAACTTGACGTCGGTGGCCTTTCCAGTAGACTTTACTTCTACCAGGTCAGATACATTCCCAAAGATAATACATTTCAAATTCTCACTTATAAGAGATATCAGTTACCATCTCGTAACAAATGTGTACATATTCGAATTTCAGGATCCGGGTACTCCTCCAGCGAGACGTATATGGACATCACTTGACGTAGGAACTGAAGTGTTTATAAGCGACAAGGACGAAGTTGCTGAGTGGATTCTAAGCGACTTTGATGTCATTCTCACATCACCAAGTACAAGACACTAAGATCATCCTTCTTATTTGCAATCAGCAAAGATCAAGTGAAATAATTCCATTTAGCGGAAAATAGCTTATTGATACGGAGTATTACACAATTCACAATACAAGCCTTGAAGATACAGGATGCATCAAAATTAAGAAGCCTAAGGCTAGTCTGTATGCACTCCTGTCTTTTGAGGCTAATTTTAAGCTCATTGAATAAACGAGCCTTTCTTGAGAAATACTAATGGTGAACTATTGGCTGTTCAATAGAGTGAACTGCAGCAGATGAGGTTAGAAATTCCGGCACATTTCTGGCCATTTGTTTAAGCCCGACATTTGCAATGGGCCAGTCCCAAATTAGACTGTATACATGCATGCTGCTACGTCAGTCTCACGACATGTTTTGTTTGGAATCAAATCAATGTGGATGTTATCTGCTGCGTATCGCAATACGACGTCGTCCACCATTTTTAGTATAATTATATGTAATTTTGTCTGAACTTTTATTAAAACTATGTAGTTTTTACTGGCATCAATTTTTTTCGCTTCATTAGATTTGAATATTATTTGATGCCGTTTTTCAGTCCTCAAGATCTCCAAGTTGACGATTGAACACATGTCATCAATTATATGGTTGATGGATTTGATTTCGTGGGGGCTCACCATCCCACCAAACCAACCATTTAACCATCTTTACATGTGAATTGCTATGATTAAGGTAATCAATCTTAATCCACAAACACTTCACATGCAACTTGCAGTCTTGCACTACTCTCCATAGTATAGCCTTGTGACGAAGTGGGGTTGGTCTAGTGGTTAGGCACCTACTATCTGAGCCATCAGGTCTTGGGTTCGAGTCATGGGGTAGGAGTGAAATTCCTGTAATCCCTTTAAAAAAAAAAGAAAAAAATAGTATAGCCTTGTACATGCTTATGCTTTATGAACATGTCCTCCTTAACTACCACTTGAAAAATGGTCTCTAGGACTCACAGATTGAGTCCATGACTTCATATCAATCATTACAAACATGGTTAAAACTGATCAGTTCACTAATCACATTTTACTGACACATTCATGGTTGTTTAAATACGTAGTCCATTAGCATCTAGTGTTATTATAGATACTCCTATGTGCTCATTAAAGACACAACATGTGCGTACAAGATAAAAGGACTCGCAGGTTCAAATCGTGTCGAG
Source organism: Sedum album (assembly GCA_006409495.1). Classification (NCBI taxonomy): domain Eukaryota; kingdom Viridiplantae; phylum Streptophyta; class Magnoliopsida; order Saxifragales; family Crassulaceae; genus Sedum; species Sedum album. The sequence continues at coordinate 222,436 of QZGG01000105.1, forward strand.
ATTTTCAACTATTCAATATAGAAAAATATTCTGAGGCCGTTCAAGGACTGACTGATCTTCAAAATTAAAGATCGGTAATTGATCGTTAGACTGTTATTCCTACGGATTTTCGATCGTTTGTGTACCTATAATCTCATAAATATTAGGTTCAATCTATGTATTAGCTATTGAATGCATTGTGAGACTTAGAATCTTCATCTTGATTTTAAACAAAAGTAGGTAATCATTTAGTGAAGCTATTTCCATATTGTTATTTCAAAAACCTAATCTTTGTCTCACGACAAAGTTTGGGTACATAAAAGACAAGGTGACAGCTGAGCACCACTCAAAGTACTTGTAATGGGCATTCATTTCATTCTCAATTCTGGCCACATTTAGACCCATTCATTATTTTGTGGTGCCATATTTATATAGAGTTTGTATCATGTGGAACTCCCCTTTTCATGTATCCATGGATTCCCTTTGCAGCCGTTGATTGCATTTTCTGTTTGCATTTTGTACGCACCAGATTATGCCAGCGCATTAATGAGCATGTACAACTCACTTGCGCATTTGTCATGTGCAACTCACGTGTGCATTTCAAAAATGCAAACACGTGGCACAATCTGGTGCGTCCAAAATGCAAACAGGAAATGCAATCAACGGCTGCAAAGGGGGATCCATGGATCCATGAAAAGGGGGGGTTTCACATGATACAACCTCTATTTATATATATATATATTGAGGTTGTAACTTGTGAATCCATCCAATTTGGTGGACTCGTGAATCATCTCTTGCATCCGTTGATTGCATTTTTTGGATGCACCAGATTGTGCCACGTATGTGCATTTGTCATGTGCACATCACATGTGCATCATGTGCAAAACACGTGCAAGTCACGTGCTTCATTAATGCGTTGACACAATCTGGTGCGTCCAAAAAATGCAATCAACGTATGCAAGAGGGATCCACGAGTCCATCAAATTGAAAGGATCCACATGATACATTTCCTATATATTTCCATCCTTTGAAAAATAGCTTTTTAATAGGGGTGGCACATGAACCCGCAAACCCGCACTCAACCCGCAAACCCGAAAAATTTCGCGGGTTCGGGTCGGGTTTTAGACACTGCGGGTTCGGGTACGGGTTTAATATATAATTTTTAATCAAACCCGCAAACCCGCATTATGCTTATAAATACATATTTATATATTCATAATACTATTTGATATACACATCATGTTTATTTTTTTGCTCAAATTATTATTTTCAAGTTAGTGAAGGACTAAATAACAGTTTATGAATCTTATTCTATAATTTTATTCACTTTTTATTTATTTAAAATATTTTTAAATCCATTTTTTATTTATTTATAATATTTATTTATTCAAAATACGCGGGTCGGGTACGGATACGGGTTTAACTTTTTTTTAAATCTATAAACCCGAACCCGAAATTTACTACGCGGGTCGGGTACGGGTTTAACTTTTTTTACTAAAAACCCGCAAAGTGCCAGGCCTACTTTTTAATTTCTCATAAATTTGTGATGTAAGTCTTGATCTCAATCGACATATATTTGTCAATTTTGTCCTAATCATAATGATTATTATACAATTAAATACACATCATTAATCTCATCAACAATTGAGTACTGTCCATTTGATTTGAATCTAATGTACCGAACCTTCAGAATAATTTAATAAAATAACATCGTCTAATTCACTATAAAAATCATCATTGTCAGCTAAATCTACATCAAATCTAATCATTAACATAAATCACAACACGCTACACTACATACGAATTCAGATCCAATGACCCAAAACCTAACTTCAAATTTCACAGCAAAATAAAGGTCGCACCTTTACTGCAAAAGATCGAACCTTTACTGCCCAGACGATCAAATAAATGAAAAACAAAAACTGGGTAACATGGGATTCACCGTCCCGGCAGGAGACTAGAGTGCACGAGGCTCCACCAAGTTTCGCCATTTCTTTAATTTAATGTTTCATCTTTTTTATGTACTTTTTTCCTCATTATAACAATTTATATATAAAAATTGAATTAAAACAAGAAGTCTATTATTGTCTCTGATGCCGAACCTTCTCATCATAATCTCAGTATCGCTGTTTTTTCATTTTCACTCACTAAGACCAGTTTCCCAGTCTACCTGCTGTTGATCTTCAGTTCAGTCAGGTACTCATCAGTTCAATTTTCTCATTAATTGCTATCAGTTTTTGTGTGGTTATTTAGCCGTGAAAGGAATTTTTGTGTATTGTTGGTTTGATTTTGAGTTTGTTTTGATTTTTGTGGCAGTGTTCAACTGGGGGTGAATTTGGTTTGGAGGATTGGAAGAAGATTGAATCTTTGGATGAAATTGAGGATTTTATGATGTGGGTTGGTCTGAATTGGATTGGTGGAAAGTGATTGAGTGAAGCTTTGATTAAGATCTGGAGTTTGTTGTTTTAGGGTTTGGATTTGGGGGTTTTGGAATCTGGGGGTTTTGGAATTTTGGGGTCTGGAATTTGGGGGTTTTGGAATTTGGTGTTGGGATGTGATTTTGGAAGGTGTGTAGTTTGTGGATTTGATTTTGTAATGGATGCTAATGTTGGTGATCAAATTCGACATTATAATGGTATGGGTTCATCTAGTTTGAATCCTTTGGGGAAGAGGACGTTTGAGTGGGACTTGAATGATTGGAAATGGGATGGTGATTTATTTGTTGCAAGTCCGTTGAATTGCAAGCCTTCGAGTTATAAGAGTCATCAGTTTTTACCAGAAACTGGGGGCTCGTCGAATAGCTCGTCCACTTGTTCGGACAATGCAAATATGGGAAGTGATGGTACAAGAGAACAGGAGTTGAGTAAGTCGATAAGAGGTGTGGCTGGTGAAAGTGGGGAAGCAGGGAATCTCAGTTTGAAGTTAGGAGGTGAAACAGAGGGGAAGAATTCGGATGGAGGAAGTGGTAAGAAGTGTAAGGCTGTTGGTGTTGCTGGTGGGAATCGTGCCGTCTGTCAAGTGGAAGATTGTGGAGCTGATTTGAGTAAAGCAAAGGATTATCATAGAAGACATAAGGTGTGTGAGATGCATTCAAAGGCCAGTAGAGCTCTGGTAGGAAATGTTATGCAACGTTTCTGTCAGCAGTGCAGTAGGTACGTTTTGGCATCATGTAGCAAATTAACGTAATTATAGTTTTTGTACCTGTATGTGCATTTGATGCAAGCTTCACTTTGCAACCATTGTCAGGTTTCACGCACTTCCAGAGTTTGACGAAGGTAAGAGAAGCTGCCGGAGGCGTCTTGCAGGCCATAATAAGCGGAGAAGAAAGACTAATCCTCTAAGTGCCACTCCCGGAACCTCTATAACTGGTGATCAATCTAATAGTTATCTGCTGCTGACTCTGTTGAAGATTCTTGCTGATCTCCATGGTAAGAACATCTTAATTACTTTATGAAATTTTGCGTCATCTTTAGTATTTGAATGTGAACTCGCAAAAAATTCACTCATTTTGGTGTTTCATTTAATGGTAGGCAATAGGTCTGATCAGACAAATTACCAGGATATGTTCGCAACTGTTGAGAAGTTTTTCCGAGAACCAAGATGCAAACAGGGTTACTACTAACATATCAGAAGCAGTTTCAGCTTTGCTTTTAAATGGCCAACAAGGACTTTCGAATCACGGTGAGCAACTTACGGCTGCAGTTCAAGAAATGCCGCAGAAAGGCTCACCTTCGGCTGATGTCTCTCCGCCTCCCAGCACACTCGTATCAATGAAAGACAGCCCTCCTGGTTATTCAGCTGCGCCAAGTACTACTGTAGGGAGGATAAAGCCAAAGAGTTTTGATTTAAATGATGTATGTGTTGATTCAGATGATGGCACAGAAGATTTAGAGGGCTTTCATATTCCTGCAAATAATGGAACTAGTTCCCCTGGAGGCCCATCATGGATGCATAACTCGAGTCCTCCACAAGTTAGTCGCAATTCAGATTCTGGCTCAGCTCAGTCGCCTTCGAGTTCCAGTGCTGGAGATCAGGTATATAAACTTATTGTTCACATCGGTTAACACTAGTTTAACCATTACCTTGATGTGATTGTTTTTTGTCTTAACACACTTTCATATTTTGTCTCAGATTCGCACAGATCGTATTGTGTTCAAGCTTTTCGGCAAAGAGCCAAGTGATTTCCCTCTTGTACTGCGAACACAGGTACCACATTCCAGCTGAAACCTAACCTCTTAAAACTATAACATTTAAATTTCGTGCAGAAAACTTTAAACTTAAATTTCTTGATTTCAGATACTTGATTGGTTAGCACATACGCCGACTGACATTGAGAGTTACATTAGGCCCGGTTGTATAGTTCTTACCATATACCTTCGTCTGGCCGAATCTGTTTGGGACGAGGTAAATTACCTTTATTGTATGCATCCATAAAAGAGAAAAAAAACTGGTCAAGGGAGTTTAACTTTCAAGATGTGACACGTTTGACACAGCTCTGCTTGGATCTGACCTCTAGCTTGAGTCGACTTGTTGATATCTCTGAGGACTCGTTCTGGAGTACTGGATGGGTCTATGTGAGGGTTCAGGATAAAGTAGCGTTCATATATGATGGTATATGTCTAGTCCTTTTTACATCTTGACTATCATTCATTTCAGATAGCTGTTTGTGAATTCATGATTTCAACTTGTGTGACAGGCCATGTTGTCATAGACACAACTATACCATACATACACTGTACCAGCACGATTCTAAGTGTTAAACCTATTGCGACACCTATATCTGAAAAAGTCAGTTTCTCCATTAAAGGGTTGAATGTGTCGTCACCCAATTTGAGGTACCCATAATCCTGTCGTTTTTTCTCAAATTGATGGTACAAGACTGATGTTAGCATTTTTATTTCATTATCTAAACTTCCGTTCCTTGTTTCTTTAGGCTGCTTTGTGGTCTTGAGGGCCAATATCTCGCACAAGAAAATATTCCGGAGCCACATGAAGCTGTGAGTGGTCAAAACGGCTCTGACAAGCTACAGGTTTTACAGTATTCGTGTTCTATCCCTACCACTATCGGTAGAGGATTCATCGAGGTGATCATTTATGTCTCTTGATATCAATTATCCAACTTGAGCATTTTGACAAAAAACATAAATCAACTTGTTTAGTCCTCACAGTAAATTTATAAATTTATTAATGCAGATTGAGGAGGGTGGTCTAGGAAACGACTTCTATCCTTTTATAGTAGCAGAAAGTGATATATGCTCCGAGATTCGAATGCTTGAGAGCACACTTGACGTTGAATCAGCTGAAACTGATGAAACGAGCACTGATGAAACGATCAAAGATGGGGAACCAGATGCCCGGTCAGAAGCCATAGAGTTTATTCAAGAAATGGGTTGGCTTTTACGTAAGAGCCAGATGAGATTTAGATCAGAATTATCAGGTCGGAGGGAACAAGAACTCTTTGCTTTTGACCGTTTAAAGTGGCTTATGGAGTTTGCATTGGACCGTGAGTGGTGTGCAGTTGTCAAGAAACTCTTGAACATTGTGTTTGATGGGACAGTTGGATCAGGAGAGCACGAGACAGTGATTGCGGCTGTGGCTGATATGGGTATTCTTCACAGAGCTGTTAGGAGAAACTCGAGGCCTCTGGTGGAGCTTCTAATAAGATACACTTCTGAGGGAACATCGAATGGGTCGGTTCTGAAAGAGGGTGGATTTTTGTTTACACCTAGTGACCTGGGGCCAGCAGGTTTAACACCTTTACATATTGCTGCTGGTAGAGATGGCGCTGAGGCTGTGCTTGATGCCTTGACCGATGACCCTGAAATGGTACTTTTATCTACTTTCTCCACAATTTTTTTTATTTTTGGCTACTCTTCGTTGCTTTCAAAACTCTGCACATTACGATATTAAAGACTAACCTCTATGATATTAGGTTGGGATTGAGGCATGGAAAAATGCTCGGGACTCAACAGGTGCATCCCCAGAAGACTATGCTCGACTCAGAGGACACTACTCATACATCCACCTCGTCCAAAGAAAAATAAGCAAGAAATCATCCGCTCCAAGCCACGTTGTCCTCGACATCCCCAACAGCCTCATATCCGACTCCAAACCAAGTAAAACCGAATCAACAATTACTCAAAAATCAAGCTTCCAAATCACGAAATTCCCTTTGAGAACAGGCGAAGGACCCTGCAAAATTTGTGACCAGAAACTTATCTACCGAACAGTCGATACATACATGGCGTACAAGCCCGCAATGCTATCAATGGTGGCCGTTGCTGCAGTCTGCGTGTGTGTAGCTCTCCTCTTCAAGAGCTGTCCTGAAGTCCTGTACGTGTTCCACCCCTTCAGATGGGAGAATTTGGAGTATGGATCAAGCTGATTCCTCTCTATATTGAACTGATACTCTCAAAGCAAGTATTTTTAACATAAATAGTCCAAGTTGAGACTCTACTGTTAAATATTGTCCTTAAAACCCTACCTTTGCATAAATAGAATAAATCAATCTGTTGCGAATGGTTCATACAAAACTACGTAAGACGTTGCTTGTATACTTGTAACAAATAACTATGCTGTAAGGGATTCAAATCCTTCACAAAAGAAATTCCCAATATAAGACTGACTTCTTGCATTACTCAACAAGTTCAAAAGAAAACAACTTTAACAAACAACTAATAGACAAGGAGTTCAAAGAACGCCAGAACAGTACAAAGACAACAAAATAGAAAATCACAAGTATTAGGAAGCCAGGAACAGCAGCAATGTGGCTATGGAGTGGATGATGTTTAGGCCTTTTCCCACTTGAGTGGCTTCACAACCTCCCATGTGAAATCAGGGTCATCCCTTCCAAAATGTCCGTAAGCAGCAGTTTTGATGAACCTGTTTCCTCCTCTCTTCAGATCCAGGTTGATGGACATCATGCCAGGCCTGAAGTCGAAGTTCTCCTTAACGAGTTTGAGAATTTCCTTGTCTGGAATCTTGCCGGTTGTGTAGGTGTCAACGAAGACAGATAAGGGCTCAGGCACACCGATAGCGTATGAGACTTGGACAATGCACCTGCGAGCGAGTCCACTGGCAACAATGGATTTGGCTGCTTGCCTGACTATGTATGCACCACTTCTGTCCACTTTGGTGTGGTCTTTGCCAGAAAATGCACCACCTCCGTGTGCACCCCAGCCTCCATAGGTGTCAATAATGATTTTGCGACCAGTTAGACCAGCATCTCCATGAGGTCCACCGATGACGAAACGACCAGATGGGTTCAGGTGAAAGATGGTATTCTCATCGAGATACTTCTCTGGGATGACTGGCTTGATTACATGCTCCTTAAGGTCAGCAGCGATCTCATCGTTTGTCACAGTCTCATCATGCTGGGTGGAAATAAGGACTGTGTGGACACGAAGAGGAACCATGGCACCTTCGTCATTCTGGTACTCAACAGTGACTTGGGTCTTTCCATCAGGCCTCAACCAAGGACAAGTTCCATTCTTACGAACCTCAGTCAAACGAGCACCAAGCTTGGTGGCAAGGACGTGACTCAATGGCATGAGTTCAGGGGTCTCATCGGTCGCATAACCAAACATATGCCCTTGATCACCAGCACCAATTTCCTCGGGACGCTTTGTCAAATGTCCATGCACACCCTGTGCAATATCAGGACTTTGTTGCTCAATGTTGACCAAAACATTGCATTTGTCAGCATCAAGACCAACATCATCAGATACAAATCCAATGTTGCGGCAAGTATCACGCACAATCTTCTCATAGTCAACAACGGCCTTAGTTGTGATCTCTCCGAACACCATCACCATGTTTGTCTTGGTACATGTCTCACAAGCAACCTTGCTCTCCGGGTCCTGAGCTAAGCAAGCGTCAAGCACTGCATCAGAGATCTGATCACACATCTTGTCGGGGTGACCCTCATTCACCGACTCCGATGTAAATAGGAAAGTCTCCATTCTCCCAAACTGCACATTAACAAAACAAGAGAAACACACCTTAGCATCATACCAACACAAAATCTAATGTTTCCATTTTCCTATAAGATACTAGAATTCTCCACATTCCGTACAATCGAATCAAAGCAGCAATTCTCCAAACTAAACCAAATTCTCTACAACCTTTAATAGCTCTACTCAATAACAAATGCTGATTTTTTAATGAAAAAGTTAAGGTGAAAAAGAACATGAAATTTACAAAATGGAACAAAATGAGAGCAGATCTAAACAGTGGGGCCCAAGACCTCAACTTCAGCACACATAAAGACAACAAACATGTTGTCAATACTACACAAAATTGGACAATGGAGTTTTCAGATCTGCTACAGTTTTAGGTCCAATGTTACACAATTCACCTAAAAAGATAGTATCTACATAACATCACACATAAGATTCAGATCTCAAATTCAACAAACCCTACAACTGATCTAATCAAAACAAAACCTAAAATAGATCAACAACTTCACATGGTATACAAAAGATCTGAGCATTCTAGTCAACTACCAAATGAATCAAATGATCAGATCTGGTGATAAAAAAGTAAAAGGGTATCCATTTCTGCATCAAATCGGTGGAAAACAATTAAGGGAACAAGAAAGGCAGAGTTTTTCACCTTCAGACAAAGATGAGGTTTTGCAGAGAGATCTGAAGATGGAGTGATGAAGATTCTGCTGCAATGGACGAGGTTCAATTGATGCGCTATCGGTCTATTTATAGATTCGATGACCGGTTCGGCCGAAATGGGTTGTTTCAAAAATAATTATGGAAAATTATCTATAAAATCACATTAAATTAAAAAAAATGCAATGACCTTGGCAAATGCTAAATTTGGAGACAAATTGGATTTTAGTAAATGTAAATTTTATTTGCACATTTGTGAAGGGTTTCTTACAAATATTTTTAGGGTATATACATAAAGTGGTCGAGATGATGTATTTCCGTCTTACGAAATATGTATTGTCCTACAAGATATATAAATAAATGGACAATTTATTTGCACTACTCATGATTAAAATTGTATTTTTATCAACCAATAAGCAATTCTAAACCAGACCAAGGAATCCAAATAATTAAATATTTGATTTTTGTGTTTGGACATAAAAAACTTAAATTATTTAGTTTACAGATGCTAGACTTTAGAATCTTGGAATCCTACGTTTACTATTAGAGTGTTCCAAATGGATCTGAACCGTTGGATTGGGTTAGATATTTGATTGGATGATGATGATTTGATGAAGTTGGTGAACTGATTGTGACTTGGCATTGAACTACCTTGTTGTCTGTAACAAAATCTTACCCACTATTGCCATAATTCCATTCACTCCAACTCTCACTAATGAGTAATGACCCTAAAGGCCTAAACCACATTGGTAATTGGTTTGGTTACAATCTACAATTATCTTATACTCCTATTTAAGTAGGGAGGACAAACAATTTTGGTAAGAGAGAATGACATAATCTTAGTCGTAAATTTTTATCAATTCAACGGTTGATATTGGTAACCGTCAATCACCAACCGTCCGTATTTTTCGCAAATAAAACCATCCAATTAATTAAAAATCAACTTTTATCTCAACCGTCAAATTAATCAAATCAATGAACAAAATTACGTCTTCATGTCTCACAAAATTTACATGTCTCTTTAGATCCCAACTCATATTTAATAAATTTATTTTTAGGATAAAGGCTGAAGTATTTTATTTAATAAATTATTTTATAACCGTTGATTTTTACAAATAATTCGATATTAAAGAATCAATGCGCATGATCAAATATTAGCATTTTTATATCAAGTTTGATAAATGGGGAGAGTTGGTGGGTGGAACATGGTGACCAAACAACAACAAAAAACATCAAATAATTGATAACAAATTAGAAATAGCAGAGTGAATGAAGTTGGTGGAGGACAACTACAAGCACTCAAACAGCACGAAGCATGTTAGTCAAAGAAAAAAAAAACAGCACGAAGCATTTTAGTCAAAGAAAAAAACAGCACGATGCATGAGTTTTTTTTAACAAGTGTGTTTAATATTATCTTCCTATTAAGAATTGGGGAATCCATTCTAACGGTTATTCCCAATTCTAATATTATCCCTATAATTTAGCCACTACTCTTTTACAATACTGCACACAATTTTATCTTAATATTAATTTTTATTTAAATTCCAATTTTATTTTAGTATTGATTATATTTAAATTCTATAACTGATACATACAAAAGTTTCTTGTGCATTAATACTAGTGAAATAATGTGTCAACAACCACTAAGCCTCATGTTTCATACCAATAACACAACATGGAGCAGCCATTTCATTCTAACATATCAAGTTTTGCTCAAATGGGAATCCCACTACTCAATAATGCAAATGCAACTCTGTCACCGGTGGCAGATGTAAGGGGCTGGCGAGATTTCTTACCCTCCTAATCTAGAAAAAAATTTAGAGGTAATTGTTAGGAAAATAACAACTAAATTTAGAAGTTTACTGATAACAGATATCATCTAGTTTGAAACCAGATTAAAATGTAAAAAAATCTTTCGTACGCATCAAATTTCAGTGCATACAACAAAACTTTTTACAACGAGTGCAGTTATTTGGAGATATCTTACATTTTACACTTTTGAATTAATTGTGCATTTGTTTATTTAATTAGTAGTGAATTGTATTGACGTGACACAATCTTTTTCATACATTTAGATAAATTATGTGAAATAGAATTGAGTCCCAACCTTGAACCTTTATTCTTTTAGCGACGAATTTACATCAAAATACTACTACGACATGAGCCGTCGCTAAATGTGCAGACCTCAATGTAGTGATGTACATAAGTTTGACCGTTGACCATAACCTGACCAATCGTTCCGGCCGACGCAATTCCAACCTCTTCAGATTCTCAACGCCGAGAAAAATGGCGTCAATAACAACCCCGACCGCTTCGCTCAAAACCCCATCGACCCTTTTCACTAATCCATCCAAAACCCATCATCGTCTTCTCTCACCATCAAACATCGGTTTCAAGCCAAGACGACAGCTTTGCGCGAATCAAAGAGTGATTAGAGCTTCAAACGCATCAGGAGTGGGAGGAGGGTCTTCTCCAGGGTTGTATTCGGCTAAGATGTTTGAATTGACGGTTGAGAATGTTGATATGGTGTTGGAGGATGTGAGACCTTATTTGATATCTGATGGTGGGAATGTTGATGTGGTTTCTGTTGCTGATGGTGTCATCTCTTTACAGCTACAAGGTTAGGCCTTTTTCTTATTTGTATTCAAAATCGCTAATTTGAGGATTTGATGTGTTTGGGATTCTTGGTCAGAAGTGTTTATACATAATATTGTGATTGTGTAACATTTGTTTAGCCACTGCAGTTAACATTTGTGTTTATATACTGATTTGGTTTGTTTTTACTTTGTAAGTAATTCTTTTATGATGTGTCTGTGCGGGTAGTATGCTATATAGGATGCAGAGTTGGTTGGGTGTTTGGAGGATGGCCTTATTTTGAGCAATGATATGCCTTAGTTCCATCATGTCTGAGCTCATCTTAGTGGGTTTCGTTGAAATGTGACCAATCATTCATGGGTTTTTACACATATCCTGGACTGCGAGGAGTATTTTTTTTTGGGTGTTAGAGGACGTTTGGCCCAATTTGAATGAAGAAATGATGTAAGCATGCCACTTTGAGGTTATGAGGTTACCTTGTTCCTGATTCTTATTAGTTAGCTTCCTTTTCTGTCTTTTCTCTGCTTTTCTCTGTTACTCCTAGTCAAATCTTTATGAAAGCTTGAACTTTTGTTGTGATGTGTGAATTGGTCCTTCAGCAGATAGTGTTGTATCATTTTTTCTTTGACGCTGGCAGTTATGCTATATTTTACGCTTCACATTAGTCGTTAGATTTATTGGTAGTCTCTATTCATTTATGCTCAGTGGGACACTGAAAATAGGATATTAGGAAACATGAAGTTAATCATGATGGGCTAAAACATAAGCTATGCTGAATCCGAAATTGTAATATTTAGTTTTTGCTATACTGGCACCGGGTTCATGATGTGTTGAATGACAGGAGCATGTGAGAGCTGTCCCAGCTCAACAACGACCATGAAAATGGGTATCGAGCGTGTTCTAAAAGAGAAATTTGGGGATGCTGTCAAGGAGATTCGTCAAGTGTTTGATGAACAACCAACTCAAACCACGGTTGAGGTAAGTCCTCCAAATATGAAAACTCAAATCATTTGAGTGGTTTAAGGTAAGACCTCCGATGATTTCACTGATGAGCCTACTATGCAGGCTGTTAACCGCCATCTCGACATACTACGACCTGCTATCAAGAATTTTGGTGGGAGTGTGGAAGTCGTATCCGTGAATAGTATTGCCTGGTAAATTATACTGGCCCAGAGTCAATCGGTTCAGGTATCAAAGCAGCTATCAAGGAGAAGTTCCCCAATATATCAAATGTTGTTCTGACCTAGTGTTTACCCTGTGCATAAAAAAAATCTTGTCCCTGGAGATACTTTTACAGGTCTCTAAAGGTGAATACTGGATAGCACAATAAAATTTGTCTGATTACCAAGTTTGTTATATATGCACATTGTGAGTATATATGTGATATATTCTTTGTGAAGCTCTGTGTTTTGCTAACTTGAATTCCAAGGCTGATTGTTGGTAGTATTTTCGACTGTAGAGTCCTCAGCCCTTAATTGTTCTGTCAGTTTTTGAAGCAGAAGAAGATGAATCAGTTTTGTAGGTTGAATTGACTCGAAGAGATCCTCTAGATGTGTTTATTTTTGAGAATACAACTTCACATTGATCACAGGAGTAAATTCAGGTGAGATTTATTGCTTAGGAGGATAGTGAATAGTGGGTCCATTTCAATTCTACTTCATTTCTCAATTATTACATGAAACCAATCTCATAACTATAATGTAGAGCATAAGATTTTATATCCACAATCTCACATTTGTCTGTATGTGGCAATCCAAATTTCCAAATGAATGTCCCTCATCATCCACTTGTGGAAGTTATTCCTGTAACAGGTACTTGCCATGAACAATGCAACACTCATAATGATTAATGAGTAAGTAGGGTTTGCCTTGGCACTGGTTATTAAATTCTAGTGCTGTTTCTGACCTCTGTCTATGAATACTTCATATCAATCCACAACCATAACACGTAACATTAATATGTAATTATATCTTGGACAACTGAACTACATATCTTCCATCATGCAATTAATCACATTACATTTTGATTCATGTTGAAAGCATCCAATGAAACTTCGAAGGTAACCGGTTAAGAATGGATCAGAAAAAGCTTGAAATGTACTAGTATAATATAATCTCGAGGTTTTACAATGTGTACATCACTTAGTGGAAGAGTAGTTAATGTTAACATATTTAAATGGATCAGGGGGGCCTTTCTGAGGTGCTAATCAACTTAATAATGAGATTAAATAATGTCAGAAACTAAATACACAAAAAAAGCAAACCCTGATGATCTTCTAGATGAACACAAGAACTTGATGAATGGTGATATGTGTAGAGATATCACCTAGGGCAGTTCATGGTGGTTTTCTTGATCTTGAACTTCACATCGGTCTGCTGACTAATGCTTTAGATAGTTTTCTACTCATCCTTAGGTACCAGTGATGGAATGAGGTCTTGAAGCAGGCCGTGATCTCTGATAAAATCTTGATTAGGGTTACTCACATTTGCATTAGTAGGTGAGGGTGTGAAGCTGCTGGCACTGAAATTAGGAGCTGGATGAGATAGTGTGGTTAGGGTATTGTTGGTTGGATAGCTGTTGTAATTGAGATGTGAGGCAGAGTATGAAGATGGTAGTAATTGTTGTTGATAGCAAGATTGGAGGCTATTCATCTGCATGAGAGTAGGCATTGTTGCTGCAAAGGCTCTCGAGTTTTGGAAGATGGAGGCAGAGAGGCCGCGAGGGGTTAAAGGGCTGGGGTGAGTGTGTTGACCTTCATATGTAGTCACAACAGTGGTTGGATCAGTGCATGATCTCTCCACTCTTTTCTTTACTCCACATGATGCACTAGTGCAACGGTAGTAACTCCTGCATTACAATCATACACAATCCACCATATTAGGAAAACATGATAATCAACAATCCACTATGGGTTTTGATGAGGGTTGGTTTAGTAGCATAGGAGTCAGTGAGGGTGGATTTGTATGGGAACAATTTGATATTTGTTGTACATACCTTGGGAAAGGGCTATTCTTGACAGCCTTTTGGCCGTACTTTCTCCATCTGTAGCCATCTTCAAGATGATCAACTTCACTCTTGGTCATGAAAGCAAACCTTGGCTGTCTTTGCTTTTTCAAATTGGCTTTCTTTGCTTGCAGTCTGTTCACACAGTTGACGCATATATGTTAGTCAACTGAGAGACAGCAAGTGAGAAGTGCCTAATGAATAGATCTGAAACCATTGATCATCATTAATAGTTCACACCATGTGTTCACACAGACACAAACAATAGCAGAAGCAGAACAGATATACAGTAGCTGATACAAGAGAGATTTTGTGAGTACCAAAATCCACATGAAATCAAATCCAGAAACCAAATACGTCAGAGTTTCATATTCTTTACTCTTTATCCCACTTAGAAAAAAGAAGTTGCATATACTGTGGAGGATGATGAAGTCAGATCTTCCATCTCAAAGATCACAAATGTGAAAAAACAAAACCCACCCATACCATTGCTCTTCATGCGACCACATCATCATATCAAAGCCAATTTACACACCATCATCAGCCAGAGAATGAAAATTTAAAGGAGTGAAACAATTAAGGGTTGAAGAAGTTTGAGTGAGTGATCAGAGGCTCAAAGAAAACTCACAGTTTCTTACTCTTGCCAGATCCTTCTTGATCCTTACCGTCCTCATCATCCACGTCCCCATCCTCTGCATTCTCATGCTCAGATTCAACTACCACTTCATTATTCGAAGCAGAAGATATAGATGATGAGTTAGGTGTCCCAGGAGGATTACTATTCACATCCCCAGCAGCAGTCACTTGATGATGAATCTCAGTTCTACTCGGTAGGAACATTTCTCTTTCTAACATTTTCTCATACGTGTAACCCATTGGAATCTGAAACTCTTGCACACCCAACATCTCTAAAAACCCTAATTCCCCTTCAAAACCATTATTCCCATGTAGCTGTCAAACATTGAGCAATGATTCACATACCCATCTCCACTACCTTTAACAAAATCCGAATACAGACGTCTCACTAGGGTTGTTTGTTGATACGTAGATTGAATTCTTCATCTCTGAAGCCTCCTCCTTAATCATAGTGTGTTACAAGTTTGATGTTCTTCAGTAAAGAAGCTAAGATCAGTAAATGATGAGAAGAAGAGAGAGAGAGAGTGGGGTTTGGTTTGGGTGAAAATATGGAGTATATTTTATTTTGAGAAAATAGATATAGAGAGAGACTGGTGCGGCCTACAAACGTTGACCGGCTAATGTGAGTACGGAATGGAGCCGTGTGTCTCTGTGGAAGCCGTTTTGATCCGTTTTCTACTTTTCTTAATCCTTTCAACGTTCTTTGTAAAATTAATAGGCAATCCATACACGCATTCAGATTTTAATTAATGTTTTCTTCTCATAAGGTAGTTGAGTTTGACCGCTAATTTTTCTGATCTTAGTTTAAATCGAGCACTCCAGCAGCACTAACTTAAATTCGCAGCCGACAATCATGTTATTTAGATCCACCAATCACTAGATTGATCATTAACTTTCTAAAACAGTTTAATTTAGAGTAAGCACCTCACATTGCTCCCTTTTCAAAAGTTGTCAAATAAATTACCGTGACTTCAGTCTTATTGTAAAATTATCATAACTCCTTTGACATGCAATACCTACTACAGTTTCATTTATGAAAATATTCCCCTAAATCGTTTTTCCTTTTGTCGCTTGTAGAGCGTCCCATTGTCTTTTATACACCAAAAGATAGGATTCCAATGACAACATGTTCGATAGCATTTGAGCATCACAATCGTCCTTTATTATACGTATGAACTTGTCCGTGTTCACATTAGACAGCAAAGTGTTAAATCTTTATGTTGGCGTGGCGGCATGGTGGATTCCAATTTGGGACTAAGACATGTGAGTGTGAATGCATAACCATATTAGGAATATTAAACTATATAAATGTTAAACATACAAACAAAGTTTTTTGTGCTCGACAACCCACACATGGACCCAGTGTCACAAACAATTCTACGCGTTATGTGAAGATTCGTAGATGTAGGGCTTTTGCTTGTCATTTACTCAGTTAAGGTGACTCAACTAGCTGCACATTTCTTCGCTAATGTGTCCTTAAAAATTGTCATATAATTTTCATAAGATGGATGTCTTCAGATAGTGAATAATGATGCAATAAAGATGGAGGCTTCTATGCGATCGACAAGAGACATTATGAAATGAATTTGGAGGAGTGTGAAAATTGAATATTGATTTGTAATCTAGTGAGAAGTCGACATCAATCACAGCTTTAGAAGACTCTAAAACAGTTTATGAATTGTATGATTCATAACTCTAGATTTGACTTCTGTCATCTATAATCTACGTAACGGTCCCATTTTTGGTATTTTAGTTTACCAATTTGATTTTTGTACTATAGTATTAGATTATGTCTATATGCATCAATCATATATGTCTCCAATCTCACTACACAAGTGACTTCATCTAGTTAACTAATCCTATCAGCTAGGGTTAGTATTATAATTTGCTCCATATAAGTGACATACCTCAATTTCTTATTCAGACTGGTATTACTGAACTAGATAAAGGGGTCCAATTTAGAGGAAAATGATCTAAATGCATATGTAAACATTAAAAAGTTTGTGTTGGATATTACTTTTAAAACATATCGAATAGTAAGATGCGAAATACAAAACATGTAAAGCTTCTAGAATTAAATATGAACACAAATAGTTCCTGACTCGTGAATGGGGTAGATATATCCCAGCTTTAAAGCTTGAATTAACAAGTCGCTACTAATATACGTAGTATATTTCCATAGGGATGAGAGCGATGTTGACATGCATGTGGAAGAAGTCAAAAGTATGGACACATATTGATATACAAATATACGCATATTTTGTGAACACTTTGCTAGTTAATGTAAACAGAACAAGTGTCCAAACAAAAGGTTTTTATGCTGATGTTGATTTAGAAAAAGTTGAATGAAGACCAAGTCAAAAAAATGTGATGTTGTTGAACTATAACAGTGGTATGTGTGAGTCACATAATCATACTTCACATGTTTTTCTAGATGATGCAGACGTTCATTTATCATCCCAAATTATACCCGACTAGGGTTTTCGATATTGGTTTTCTCCAGTTATTGGCAGCAAGTAATTACTTGTGACGCTAGAACACGTCTGTTAACTAAGATATAGTTTCATAGGATCCAGTTCCTCTGTAAAGATTAGTGAAGTTGAATGGGTTTCATATCGGCCCATTGCAATTTTCACGGCCCAACTAAAGTACTGGATATCATTCACTATTGGTGATATACGGTACCTCGTTTTGTTAATCTTAAATTCTGGAATAAGATCTAGAGAGATGATAAATTTTGGTAAGTTGAAAGGACTTAATCTCAATCATTAATTTGATTGATCGAACATTGAGATTAAGTTGATTTTTAATAAAATTTGAGCGGTTGAATTTGCAAAAAATGCGGGCGGTTGGATTTGACGATTACTTTTGAGATTAAATCTCATCCGTTGGATTATATATTTGTAATCAACGATCGAAATTATGTCTCAACGTCTTACAAATACTTATTCGTCCGTCTAGAACTTTTCCCTTTAAATTCTAAATAATAAACTTAAATTCAACGTATGTAATAAAAATTATTCAATTTGTAAAATCAAAAAAACTTGTTGGAATTAAAACATTAAAGTGCTCACCCTAGCCATATCCATTCATATATATGTGGCCACTAATTCTAAATAGACTAATAGACACATTTATACATCATAAACTTATCGATGATGCCATAAACAAAAAATAACCTTGAGAGCAGCTTCATTTGTCTCTTGAATACCGAAATATCAATTCCATCATTGAATGGTAACATCAAAATAATTTCAAAACGTAAACAAAATACTAATATACATCGTATCATTAATTGTTATAACCTAGGGTTATGCTTTGAGCCTTAAGTCTATATGAAGGCAGAATCATCTTCACAACATAGAAGAGAACATTGATATCCATAAACATTTCTGCCAAAAAATCGTACAAAAACACAAGAAGAATGAAAATATTGGCATCTGCATATATATATTGCTAATCAATCACAACATGTAATCAATCGCTGCCGGAATTGGATAGAAGATCTATCATGGTCTGCATGACTTGAACTTTGAGTTGTAGAGCCAATATGTAGTCAGCTGTTTCTCTAAACAGTCCATCAACGCCTATGCACTCATTACTGTTTGGAATGAGCCCTTTGAGTGTGTTCACCCTCCTCTCAATAACTCCACTATGTGAAGACCTCCTTTTCGATTGTTGTACAGCAAATGAGGTAGTTGCTTGTTGTGATGACGATGCTGACCTCTTCCTCTTCATCTTATTATTCATTTTGCTGGTCATCCTTGACTGAAAAATCTCTAAATTTGATGCTTTTGCTTGCTCCACTATCTTGAAGTCTAGGGCTGAGGATGACATGTATGAATGCAATAGACGCTTTGTGAGTGAGGAGAAAGGGAGGGAGGGTCGAGGGAAGGCAAAGAGATAGAAAGAGAAGTATTGCAGCGAGACTAGTTGAGATTGCAACCTAAGGATCAAGTGGGGAGGATTTTATAAGGGTTGTTAAGAGACATGGGTATTCATTAGTTGTGAGTATAAAGTGGCATATAATTGGCAAAATATGGGGGAGGCTAGCTTGGCAATTGTCACTTTGTGCACCCAAAAATCCTAAAAAAATTGATTTATGAATGAAACTCAGCCACGTGTGCCCATAAAATGCTAGAATAGAAGAAATAAGGGTAATAATTGTTGAGACTTTGGAGCATGTTCTGAAACTAAATGCACATGGACTCACATGACATCTCCTCATCACTACTATACACAATCCTCTCCAACCCTACCGATCATGCCATCTCCTCCTCCACCACCATGCATCAAGCAAACCCTAGCTTTATCTTCATCAAAACACCCTGTATTATTCCCTCTTTTCAATTACCCACCTTCCAATTTCAATCCCCTTCTCCATCATTCATCATGTTGTGTTGCGCCGGCACTCATCATTATATGTCTTATCTTTCTCTATCTATCACTACATCTCATCAAAAGCTTAACTACGTATATGATTAACACCTAATCGGTTGGATATTAATAAACAGTAGTGTTTTATAGCCACATTGAGAACAATGTGGGTCACTAGCTAGAGACCAACTGCATGTGCATCAATCCAGCTAAAAATCACAACAATGGCATTTCTACAAAACAACAACACGTGTGGCTAAAACTAGGGTTTTTGGTTTTAAATAATATACCAATGTTTCCTTGTAGGGAACCCTTCTGAAATTAGGGTTGTTTAGAGGATCAGTTAAACAGGCTGTGTTAAGGTATATATCAACATTCAAAGATCTTAATGTTGGAGGATCAGTAGAAAAAATTGATTTTCTTCTGAACACACATAAATTTGCCAGCTCTTCAACTGAACCCAGACACTCTGCATCCTTGCATATCACTCTAATTTACTTGTTACTAATGCATATAAACAAGTCAAAATTCGTTATGAATAATCAGTTCAAAGGTACAATATGAACCTTGTAATCGGACCTTGTATCACATCACATATGCATAATTAATAGCAAGCTCGGGTCTAGAAAAGGATTACACATTGCAGCATTGATTGATATTATGTGAGAAAGATTACAGTTGATCAAATCTTGACAACATTCTGGAGCTTTGTTAAAGTTTCAAACGAAACTTGTGCTACAAAAAATATCATTTAGGACAATAATGGGTTGAATAAATATCTATATAGATGCCGACTAGCTGCACATGGATCAAAAGAGATCCCTCCTCTGCCGGCCACACCAGCCCTACACTACACATATGCTACAAAATTCCATGTTCTAAAAGACACGCATTTATTTAACAATAAAATACAGTTGTGTGCATTATTGTCACCTTTTCCGCAACAAGCAGCAAAGAAGATTCATCTGAGCTTCCTAGGTGAAAAAGGAATAAATCTGGCCCACTACTTCGACCTGATTCTCCGGCCCAATTTCGGCCCACTAAATTATAATCTTAAAATAGAATATTAATTAAACGAAATAAGAACAAATATCAGAGCAAAAATCATTCCGAAACAAAAAATTCATGTAATAAAATCAAAATCTTATTTGAATAAAAGATCATTATTAGACATAATCATGTTTGGAAATAAAAAACTCACAAACAGTTGACTTTGAACTACTCAAATTATTCTTAAAAACAGACCAACTGAAAATAACTAAAACTGAATTCAACAGAGGAGATGCCTCCATTCCCTTCATTCCACTTCAACCCAATCTTCACTTGACCATCAGACCATTCAAACTCCACATCCTCACCATCAACCTTAACAGTCCTAGGCCTCATGTTTGAATAAGCCAAGAACTCACCTTCTCCCTTTATCTTGATCCTAGCAAAAAGGTCCATGTATTCTGCTTCGACAACTGTCCCAACAGTGTTTAGCATGTTAGTTAGACCAATTGGCGCAAAGGTGATTGAATGGCTGAGGTTTTGGATGGGAATGTAGTTGAAAAGTTCAAATGTGGAAGGCTGGATGGTGATGGGGAATGGAGGTGATGTCTTGGTGATCAGGTGAAGCTCCTTGGCTTGGTTGAGGTAGAGTGCATAAAATTCAGCTTCTCCCATCTGGACTGTTTCGACTCCTTGGTCCCATTCAATGTCTGTGAAGTGGACTGAGCCTGTGATCGTCTTGTAACATTCAGGGTACCCTCTGATCCTGCATTCCTTTGGATCCCAACCGGCTCCTTGAGTGTTGAATGCTCCTACCACTCCACCATACTGTATATTGAAAAAATGATTCAGATCGGGTGTAACCAATAACATACAACTTCGCAAACTTAAAACAAGTAACTCATTGACATTCAAAAACTAAAGTAACTTGATTCTAATATTGATATTACTATGCAGGCTTAAAGAAGTGTACCTTGTTGAGATTCCAAATTTGAGGATGGTCTCTTGATCAAAAAGGGGATTTTTGAACAGACAGTCACGGTTGGGAGGGCAAAGTGCTCGCATTTGGGCACAGTTCCATCAGGGAACACAAGCTGCTTTAAGAGCTCAAAGTCATGGCCACCGACAGAGTCACTAACATAGATAGGTCCACCGCAATGGCTCTAGAACCAGCATGGTACTTGGCGCAAATATGATCTGTTTGAAACATATCCCAGTCGGGCTGGATTATCTGACCGATCCACATACTGTTATATGCGCAGTGGATCATATGAACTCCTTGCAGCCAGTACACACCCATTGGGTCGCCATTAGGGTCCTGGAACCAGAAATCATCCCCTACAAAAAAAAGAAGCATGATTCACCACATTGTCTATTTAACGAAGAAAAATATATAGGGAATCTATAAGTTCTGTCGAGGGTATGTACCAACTCTTCCCATGGAAATCTGCTTGGTTCCAAGGTAGAGGAAATCATTACACTGCTGCATACTGGAAATGAGACCAGTGCCATTGAAGTTTTTCACAAGGGAGTCAGTCAGTCCCTTGTAGTAAGCCTTTGCAAGCTCGACGCGGCCTCCATATTGTTGACCCAAGTACTCAAGACTCTACATGAAACAAAAAATTAACTTGTAACCAAAGACCCTATTTTAAAACAAATCTTGAATAACAAGTAAATTTGAACTGGGTTTGAGATAATTTTTACCTCGATGACATCCACTTTTACGCCGGTGATCCCAACACAGCAAGGTAAGAGTGCATCGAATTGTA
The DNA here is from genome assembly GCA_006409495.1 of Sedum album. Lineage (NCBI taxonomy): Eukaryota > Viridiplantae > Streptophyta > Magnoliopsida > Saxifragales > Crassulaceae > Sedum > Sedum album. The sequence goes on from QZGG01000105.1 coordinate 244,406, forward strand.
AAAATCATCAGCCTGGCTGGGATGGACAAGCCCAACACCTCCTTCGACAATCTTCACAACAGCGAGATCCTCCATTGTCTGACTAAGTCCTTCAGAAACCTCACAGGGAACAATGTTAGTGTTGAGATGAGTAGCACCGGTCTGACTCCACCCCAGGCACCACAGAGTGCGTGCCAGACGTAAATATCATCAAGACCCTTGAAATTCTGTCTCAAGTCCTTAGTCAATGCCTTAAGCCATAAGCACTAGTATCGGGGCAGCAACTTGAACAAGTAAACTTCTCTTCCTGACCTCCCCCAGCATCTCATCAAGTTCTAGCCGATACATTTGGATCTTGGCTTCAAACTGAGACAGGTCCTGATCACCAGCCTTCTTCGCCTTATCCCTCGCCTTCTCCGCTTGCTCAAGCTCCACAGCCTTTGAAATAAGAGCTTTAGGCCTTTTGGGGTCAAAGGGAGGACAGTTAGGACTCAACATTGCACCCTCCTTGTACTTTCTAAATTTCTTGCATTCCTCAAATCTGTATAGCCTTGCAGTCATCTGAGACCCACAAAGCACAAGTCCTTGGCATCCTCGTTCGGGTCTTCACCATCTATATTAATGCTTGCCAACCATCATCGATAATCAGAAACCTCGGAGACACTCCTGCATCCTTAAAGTCCTTAAGCCCATGCCAAATCCCAGCCGGCTCAACTGTCAAGTAAAAAGCATCCATGTACACCATCCAAATTTATTAACCAAACCCGGTAAGGACTTTTCCTCCAAAAGCCTGAAAGTATTCATATGAACTCTGATAGCTGCATAAGCCTCCTTCATCAAATTAAAAGGGTTTTCAGACACATGAACATAAGCAATGGAATCAAAGCCCGAACATTTTGTTTCCTTGGACCCGCTTTCGGCAAAGAGCTTCATTTCTCCATCAACTCCAGGAATTAAGCATGATCTGAAAGAACTTTCCATGATTGGAATGATGACAACATAGGATTTGACTTCAGGCACTTCAAGCATAACCCAGTGAGTCTCCTTTTGCAAATCAGACCCACTCTTCCCAATCCACTGAGTTGACCACCATGTCTTGAACCTGAAGATACTCAAAAAGTTTCTGTCTTTAAACTTACCCAAACTCTGATACAACACATCAGAATGGTTCTCCTGCTTGAAACCAAAGAACCCGCCTTTATAAGCTGAGGACGCGACGCGCTGTTGCAAAGCGGGAGATGCATCAGACTGAGATACAACATCTGGAGAAAATGGTGTGAAGGTGACATTTGTTGGCACATTGGTGAGCAGAGGCACACCCATCACACTGAATTCCCCATCCGACAAACCAAAAACTTTGCCTGATGGTTTGGACAAGGCTGCACAACAGCTACCGCAACCAGACTTGGGAACATCATTTGGAGGAGCCATGACACCAAAGCAGAGTGCAAGAAACAAACTTTCAAAGATCAAAAAATGCAAGACTCGAACTGAAATTGCTATTAGCACACCAAAAAACAAGAATTATATAACCAAGAAGGTGTTGCCAAAACTGGAAATTCAAATCAGAGAAAGATCAAAGTGAATATACTGATGAAACAATTGGTTGTCGCAGCAGTTGGTCAGTGTTTTTAAAATGGGTCAAAGCAAGAAACAGTAACAACAAAAATGGCAACTATAAGAATCATCTAGATGTTGTTTTATGGCAACAGAAGAATCCTGAATATTTGACAAACAGAAATTTATGTGGTATGCATAAATTGATTTTGGGAGATATCTGGAAGAGTTTAGGTGAAGCTGGCAGATGGAATCATGGAATAGTTTGGAAACTCTAGGAATTATGGTGACAGATGGCCTACTATGAAATGAATGATTTGCTGATTTCATATGAACCATAAATTAGACTGGGAAAGCAGAATATTCTGATGACCATTAGAACAGGTAACTATGGGATTTGTTATATAAAAATTTAATTTATTTCTACAAACCCTAAGCCCTAAAGATTTGATACAGATTATATTTCAAAATATAACAAAAACTGGGATTTGAGAGTTTTTCAATCCTAACTGGCAAGGTTCTTGTTCGCAACTTCTTTCGAAGAGAATGTAAACAAGAATATGACAGCAACTAGTAATTCATGCTATGCAATAAATAATCTGAATGCTCGAACAAGTACTAGAATATACTTAACCAGCCAAGCAAACCAGAAAATGTCGAGTGGGATAAGACACATACCACTGATGATCTTAACGTTTGCAGATGGAGATGGAAATGCCCAACCTACAGTAGCCTGTTAAACAAGTAAAATCTGTATCTTGAAATCCTGGAAAACACAACAAATGGATACTCATTTAGTTGTAGTAATAGTTAACTTACAGTAACTGTGACTACCCCATGAACCGAATCAAAGTTCCAGTGCTGAGCTCTTCGTGCTGAGCTCTCTCAGGCTCCAAGCTTCACGGATACTTAAATGACATGAATGCACTAAGTTATGAGCAATTTCTCAAAGCGGCATTTCGTCGAACACCTGTAGTGCAACATTTACATCCCAATCTTTACACTCCTAACTCTACTTCATTTCGCAACGTGTGCGAATCCTGTGAATCTAATCCCAACGGTATCCACCGACTATAGAAAAATTAAAACAGTGTTGTTTTTTAATTAATTATTAAATAATTTAAATAATTATAAAGTATGAAAATTAAAAGAAATACTAAAAGGTAGGAAGAGTGACGTCAGCATCTTCTTGAAGCAAGCAATTTCACCTTCTCTCTCCTCGTCTCCAATTTTCCAATGGCGCTTTCAGCTCCCGTTCTTCCGCTCCGGCTGCAGCCATCGACACCCAACATGCTCACACAACCCTCTTCCAGCTCTGTCGAGCTCAGTTGACTCTAAAGCTTTAACCTTTAAATTGTATATTTTGGTATTCAATTGATTAGCTTTCAGGTTGGTTTTGGTGGAATACGGGTTAGATCTGAGCTGGTGACGTAGTGGCTGATAGCGACGGTGCTTTTTTACCTGGGTTTTCGTCGTCTTCTCTTCAGGTGTTAATTGTTGTGAGCCAGAGCTACTCGTGATATTGCTTTGTTGTGTAGTGTAGCTGGTTTTGACCTGTAGGTGTTTGGTGAAATGCGAGTTCTGAATTGAAGTGATGCATTTTGTTGCTTTAAGACTTTGATGTTGGGTTTTTGTTGCTCAGTTGTTTTCTCATTTTTCTGAGGTTATGCAGATTGAATTTTAAAGAAAAGGTTGAACCTTTATGAGTGTTGGATCAGTAGACTGTGGAAGCCATGAGTGATTGCTAGAATCGAAAGTTCTTTGATTTATTGATTTTATAGGTATCAGTTTGGAGTTGTTATCTGCTATATATTTGTTTAATGCAAATATGCAATTGTTTTTTCTTTAAAATTGAGATCATTTGAGTTTGATGTGGTTAATGTGATTGTCTGTTTACACAGAATGTTTCTTCTAACATTTTCTGCGCTTTAAAAATTGAATTTAGTTTCTTTCAAAAGGTACAGGAATGTTGAGAAGGATGGCAGTATTACTGTTGAGATCGTTTATCCCACTGATTTGCTTGATTTGTGGAACTGGTACTGGTACAGCCACAACTCAGCTGCAAGCATCCTCGGCGTCTCCTAAAGAGCTTATGGGTGGTCATGCAGTGGCTGGAAGCTTTTTGCCAGTCAATACGTTGTTATACCATGATTCAAGGAAAAATCTTGCGCTGGAGATCGTTCTTACTCCTTCAGCTTCTCCCACTAACCCTGACGTGCCTTTAGATCATTCTCCTACAAGTTCCCAGTTTTCAAAACCATCAAGGAATGGGTTGACTATTCCTAATATTGGGCGTACGCCTAATTTTATGGATATATCCCCGATGGATTCTAGAGGCTCCTCAGACCCTTCCATTTTAGCTCAGCCACCTTTGTCTTCTAATATGCCAAGTAAGTTTCTTGATTTTTATTTTGCTTATGCTTCTTTTTTCAAAGATTGCATGTGCATAAAATGCCTCCGTTCATTTACAAATTATTAATGTGCGCATAGTGTAATGTGTGGGACCATTATTTTCTTCCTCAGATTGTTGTAAACCGGACATGGTGATGAAGCGAGGAGTTCCAGGCTGCCATTGTGTCTATCCAATCAAGATCGACCTTCTTCTTTTAAATGTTTCACAAAACCCTAATTGGAATCTTTTCTTGGAGGAACTAGCTTCACAGCTCGGTCTTCGAGTTTCTCAGATTGAGTTGATTAACTTCTACTTTCTTACTCCATCGAGGCTAAATATTTCTATGGATATCACTCCTCATATAGGGATCAGTTTTCGCCCCGATGTTGCAGCCGCAATAAATTCTTCATTGACCACACACAAAGTTATTCTCAACCCTACATATGTCGGTGATTACAAGATACTCAACTTTACTTGGTTTAGGCAGTCAAATCGGTCTACAGGTATATTCTGAGTTCATGTAATTTTTTTACTGATTTCCACTGATTGATCAGTCTTTTAACTGTTTGCATCGTATCTCATGAGTCATAGACGACATATTGGAATTACCTCATGTATGGTTTTGTATTTAGGTCCCGCAGTCCCTGTACCTCCACCAGATATGACTATACATAAACCGGTCCCAACTACTGCATCAGTCAGTGCACCAGAGCCCAAAAGGCGCTCAAATTTAAGTCTAATCATTGGTGTTGGAGTTGGGATAATGGTCGTTGTCGTTATATCCATCCTAATATGTATACTCGCATCACGCAGAAAGAAATCAGAATCTTCTCCTATAGAACCTGGTAAATTTTGATACCGTCTTATTTATGTATTTGACAAAATTTTACAATTTATTACGCGACAATTATTTATCAAACTTTGATATATAGTTGTTTGATTATGTCCCATGACTTTTTAGAAAAGCTGAAATCCGTGGAAGTGATTCCTTCTGCTAGATCTTTCCCACAGCTGGCCAGTACACGGTTTATTGCATATGAAGACCTCAAAGAAGCAACTAATAATTTTCAGTCTTCAAGTGTCCTTGGAGAGGGTGGTTTTGGTAAGGTTTTTAAGGGTGTGTTAAGCGATGGAACTGCAGTGGCAATTAAAAAGCTTACGACAGGGGGACAACAAGGAGATAAAGAGTTTTTGGTAGAGGTTGAGATGCTCAGCAGACTTCATCACCGAAATCTTGTAAAACTTGTTGGATACTACAGCAATAAAGACTCATCGCAAAATCTACTGTGTTATGAATTGGTTCCTAATGGTAGCTTAGAGGCTTGGCTTCATGGTAACACATTCTCAAATTTGACGACTACCATATATGTTCAGCATGTCGTGTATATCAACACCGATATTCTGTTAGTGGTTAAAGTTTATCCACGTTATTGTAAACATGTCAGGGCCTCTGGGAGTCAGTTGCCCTCTTGATTGGGACACCCGAATGAAAATTGCTCTTGATGCCGCCAGGGGGCTTGCATATCTGCATGAAGATTCTCAACCATGCGTAATACATAGAGACTTTAAGGCTTCAAATATACTGCTGGAGAATAATTTCCATGCTAAAGTTGCGGATTTCGGATTGGCTAAACAAGCACCTGAAGGCCAAGGAAACTATTTATCAACTCGTGTTATGGGAACTTTTGGGTTATTCCTGATGCTTTTTCTCTTGGTTTCCCTTATTTTTTTCATGTTCATGTGCAAGGCTCTAGTTTGCTCGTTCTTTGTTCTACTAACGATCTATCTTAATTAACTCGTGTAAAATATGATACTAACCGGTATATTGCTGCTGGCAGGTATGTTGCTCCGGAGTATGCCATGACAGGCCATCTGCTTGTTAAAAGTGATGTCTACAGCTATGGTGTAGTGCTTCTTGAACTGTTAAGTGGAAGGAGGCCCGTTGATATGTCACAGCCTTCGGGACAAGAAAATCTAGTCACTTGGGTTGGTGATCTTGTTTAGTTTATGGAACTTGCGTGGTTACTATTGGAAGTACTTTATTTAGATACATTCACTTATTTATACTTTTCCAGATGTTAAATCGACTGTCTTATACTGTTTGTAGGCTAGGCCTATTCTTAGAGACAAAGAGCGACTTGGCGAGCTGGCTGATCCAAGATTTGGGGGAAACTACCCAAAGGAAGATTTTATACGGGTTTGCACAATAGCAGCGGCATGTGTTGCACCAGAGGCAAGTCAGCGCCCTACGATGGGGGAGGTGGTGCAATCGCTTAAAATGGTGCAAAGGGTCCCTGAATATCAAGACTCCACAGCAACCACTATCACCAACCGCCCCAACATACGGCATCTTCCACAACCTTTGAATCTGATGGTACTTCATCCATTTTTTCGTCCGGCAGATATTCTGGTCTGAGTGGGTATGATAATGATCTCCTATCTAGAACAGTAGTGATATCTGAAGATCTTCATGAAGGCCGATGAACACAAACCAACACAAGAATTTCAGACCCAAGATAGGTGGCTTGTGGCATGTAATAGCACTTGTAGAGACTGTACTTGGGCATGTCTAGTAACAAAACCAGTTTTATTGAAAAAGTTGTTCATATGTTTTCACAATGAATACACAACATACTTTGGAGCCTGTGAGTGAATGTTTAAGTTAATTCTAACATTAGCAAAGGGACTGAAGCAGCATATAAATAGCAGAAAATGATGTCAGACAAAAAAATTGCAGCTTATAAATAGCAGAAAATGATGTCAGACAAAAAAAATTGCAGCTTCTGACAGCCATGTTTACTTGAGGAAAGGTATTCCAGACGGGACTCTAGCTGCATAGGCCTCATACTGTGCCCCAAAAAAGCTCCGCAAGTAATATTCTTCATAAGGTATCCTTGTGGCAAAAAAATGCCAAACCACCACTGTAAAAACAACAGTCGATATAGGATTGCATAGCATGATTTGAGTCCCAACTGACCATACAAGAAATCCAGTATAACCAGGATGACGAACCAATTTATACACTCCGCAAGTAACCAGATTATGATGCTCCTCACGAAGTCTTTTAATCATGTGAGTAAATGCTTTTCCTGCAGTTATAATAGCGAGCTTCCTTAAAATTTCTCCAATGACAACCATCACAAGACCTGAGTTGCTCACCCACCAATACATCTTCAAACTAGGAAATATATACAACTCGATCAAGTATTCTCCCAACGAGAAGAGCATTGCAAGCACATAGTGTTTACTTATCAGAAGAGACTCAAGCGTCACGTTTGATCTCCCATGGTTCACTACCGCTAAAACAAACTCAGAACCGTGAAAGAAAGTCACCGCACAGAACATCTGAAGTAATTGTCTCTTTGCTGTGTAGTCAAACATTTCCGCCATGCCCATTCAAATTTCTTGTTTCAAAAGAATACTCATCGCAGAGGCCTGACTATATTTAAATCAACAGCAACATAGCCTTTAAACTCCAAACTCCAGTCTGTGCCTAAAATAGTTTCAAAAATTCAAACTTTCTCCGGAGCTCCAAGAACATCAATTCCTGCGAGAACAAAGCTATTTCAATCAGTCAATAACATAAAATAAAAATAATCATCAGAGCACAGTAAACCCTAAACAGCTAAATCTTAACGCATTCAAAAATCAAATAAATTAGGGTTTCATTTTTTTCCAAATTACGGTTTTAGATTAAATAAATTATTGAAAATTATAAGTGAAAGAGCCTACAGCGGCGACGGAGTTGAAGACGTCCTCGCCGGCGGCGATCTGGTGCGATGACGCGAAACGGGATGGATCGATCGAGGCGTTGAAAATCGATTTGAGTCGTTGATTTACAGAGGATGAAACTGGAAAGTAGATTTTCTATGGGGACTGAAATATGTAATTTTTTTGAATTCAATTTTAGGTCCTCAAAGTTTCACTTTCTAATAAAAAGCAAAGAGCAAAGTCAGCAGTAATGAAAATAAAATAAATTCATTCTTATAACTTAATGAAAACAATTACGGATGTTAATTAAAAGGTATTGACGAACAAATCAGATAATTTAGTTGTACTTATTTTGTAGCAGAAATCCGTCCGTTAAAATTTTTTGCGAGATGACTTATGTCTCAAAATAAAGGAAGCTGCCGATTTGTAATAATAGAATCTTTAGTTGACATGTTAAACTCAATTTTTTAGTACCACTTAATCCAAAATCAAATAACTGATTCTTATATTAGAGAATGAGAGGCTGACTCCTAAAATGTTAGTACTTGTGCAACTTGATCCAAATTAAATGGTTGATTAACCACCAAATGCAAATTAAGAAATCTCAACATATTCTTATATAACTTAGTTGTAGTTTAATAAATATATTTCTTATTTAAAAATTAACAAGACAACATAAATGTATGGGAGTAATGGTGAGAAGATGGAGACATGCCTCCCTCTTAGATTCTTCAATAGTTTGCTCATAGCACACATCCTTGTAATTATGTATAAATATTGACATACTTTCTTGATTAGATATTCAACTGTCCATTTCTTGTGTTTCTTGTGACACAAGTAATTTAGTTGATCAATTCTTGAGGAGCAAGTTATTGATGGAGAGGAAACTGGAGATGGGTATCAAGAAAAACTGTTCGAATTTGGATGGATTGAGGGAGCCTTTCGCGTTTGTGACAATCACAATTCTGAGTCTGCTTGTGCCACTTTCATTCCTGTTGCTTTCGAGGCTCTCCGGTGAAAGCTATATATCAAGTTTTGCAGTTTCAGAAGATCAAGTTGTTATAGGGAGGCTTAAGAGTGATGGGTATACGGTTAGCTCGACGTTAGTCTTGTTTTTTGATTATGTGAATCCTTTCCTAGTCCAAGCTCTGGTGTCCATCATAACTGTAGCTGCACTTGTCCATGGACTGACCGGAAAAAGTATCATTTCAAATGGGGAAAACAGTCCTTGGTTCGGTCCACGTCTCTATGCAGCTTGGATATTCCTATGCACTTTACAAGTTTGTGTCGGGTTAGGCGTCGAGGCCAGCATAGATGCAGGAATTTCAAGCTACAAAATCACCCTTGGAAATGAAACTGGATTACCAAGCAGAGTCATATTCTTCTTAGGCCTACATGAAACCATGTGTCATTGGACAAAAACCATAGTCAAGCCGTAGTCGATGACACGGTATTCGGTATCATCACAAGAAAGAGTAATGCAAAAGGTATAATAGCTGTTGCTTGTGGATGGTTATGGTGGTGGAGAATCAGGGATGAGGTTGAGTCTCTAGTCGTTGTGGCGGAGATTAAGCTGAAGCTTGGGATGGATATTGGCCTTGCGATTTCGTGTCATGGTGGCTCTATTACCTTGTAGTACTATTGGGTTGGTTAGAGTGGTCCGGAGCTTCATGTGGGTTTCAGTGGCATTGTGCTGCAGAAGTTCTTTAAGGATCAATGAAATGAGTTCTGATCACATTCAAATTGGTGAAAAGGTGTAGGTAGACATGTCATCATGTCTTGTCCTCATGCCCCAAGTTGCCTATTTTTTATCTGAAATATTTTCTTGTATTTAGTCAATTGAGGTATTCAAACTCAACCATTTTTAAAAAAACTTTTTTATTGTAATCTGTAAATAGAGTACGGTTGAAAAGTAAAAAATTTGTGAGATGAAAGGATTTCATTTCAATCGTGCAACTGCAATGTTGATAACCGTTATTCTCGACCTTCAACTATCAATTTTCATTAAAAAATAATTAAATTTCAATCATTAAATAAATTAAATTATTGGGCCGCGGAAGGCGGGTTAAGAACTTGGTCTAACCAATCATTGGCCCGATTATATGAACGTGACATTAACATGAGACGATACGTACTGAAACGTCGTCGTCCATGGCCCTACTTCCACACTAGAAAGTAAAAAATACTCCACATTTATTTTAAATCCCATAATTCAAAGCAGAGACTTGCATGATTAAATTACAATCTTAAACTTTAAGGAACCATTCCAAATGTTCATTTGACAAAATCAATTTCATAATTAAATAGTAGCATTGGACCACGTCATCATTATCATCCTCACAAAGTCACACATTGTCTCGTTCTCAGACCCAAAAATTAAGGACCAACCTTTACTTAACCATTTCAATGGGCATTTATGATGACTGGCTCAAGTCAAACACATTAAAAATCCAGAGACGTCGAGTGTATCCGAGTCGAGTGTATGGCCTTATGGGAGTGCATGTCGAACTCTCAAATTCTGTTAAGTATTCAAAAAAATAGAAATAGAATTGAGACAGGTGAATGTCATATACAGTCTGAAATGTTTTGATAATAAATGAGAAATGATCGAAATACTTCTAGATGTAATGATAACCTATAATTATAATTAAAATTAAAATAACTAAATTCATGATATTAATTTATATTTTGTGTTGGATTTTGTTAAGGTAATCCATAAATTTATTTGTCAGACACAAAAATAAAGCAGTCAACTATAAGGGCATATTCGTCATTTTCGCATCCGTTCCGATGGTATAAAAACCCCATGAATTGGGACTGGGGAGAAAAGATTTGAGTTTCCAGAAACTGAAAATTTGTAGTAATGATGAGTGAAAACGACAATGTGATTTTCATTAACGATCACGAAAATCGATCTTTCGGTGGAGTTCTTTACTGCAGAATCTGTCACGACGCTGAGTTCGAGAGTTGCTGGCGCCTCGAATCGCCCTGCGGATGCTCCGGAACTGTAAAGGTATTTTTTCAAATTTTATTTATTTATTGTTTGATGTGTGAAATTAGTGGTGGTGATTATTGGATTGCAGTATGCGCACAGGGAGTGTATTCAGAGGTGGTGTGATGAGAAGGGAAACACTGTTTGTGAAATTTGTTTACAGGTTTGCGATTTTCCATTTTATTCATATAGTTTTTTTTCTGGATTTGTTGATTTTGTCTGTAGATTTCTTGATTATGTGATTTTGATGAATGATCGGATGTTACGGATGACGATATGGAAGTGGTAACTAGAAAATTTTGTGTTGCAGAAGTATGAACCAAATTACAGAGTAGTGATTATGCCTAAGAAGTGTCAGCCGGCTGACGCAGCAATTACTATCAGGTAGGTTTTCTAAGATTTGCAGGCGTAGAATTTAAGGGTATGGAAATGAGGCTTGCTTTGCATTCATGTGTGAATTTGTTTGTTGTAACGGAGGCCTGCTAAAGCAAATGAATTTATTGTTGGATATGGGTGAGTGTATCTAACTTCACCAAACTTTTTAGCTAATAAATATAACCTGAAGTTTGGCAGAGTTGGATTTCTAGCGTACTTGAATTGTACAAAAGTGTTTTTTACTTGTCTTAAAAATTTAACCAGAAGTATGAAGCATGTTTCGACCAGTTTTTCTTTATTGTTCATATGCAATTTTCCATATTATCAGAGAGAGCATAGATGTGCGTCCGGGAGATCAAGACCTTGACAACCTGGGGTTGGATTTTAGAGATGATGTTGAATGTTCTTCAGCTATTGATAGAGGTGCATCTTTCTGCAAATCAGTGGCCTTTGTGGTAAGCTTTCATCATTGGAAATTTCAAATTTATCATCTAAAATTTAATGATGACACTCCCATGCTTGGCCAGCCTATTTACTGTGTATTTGTGTCTTCATCTAGAGGGTAAATATGCAAAGCATTGGTAGTTTGGTGCCATCAAGGTCTTTATTGTTTGATTGCACATGTCTTATAACAGAACCATTGGTTGGGAAAGAACTTCAATCACTCACAATTGTTAATTATCGGTTGAAACCAATCATGTTATTTGTGCCTTTGTGTTTAAGCTAACCTACCTTTAGAGCAGTAGAGTAGATAAAGCACCATGTATGATCACAACAAGTTAGTTATATGTCATTTTGAATCCAGTTACTTTCATTTGGATTCTGTAATTATGTTCAGATGTCACATCTGTGAATAACTGGTTAAGTAAATGCATTCACCTAACTGGCAGCATTGAGCTTCTTATGATCTTGCAGTTTACCTTCCTAATGCTCTTTCGGCACCTTAGTGAGGTGCTCATCGGGGAAAAGGAAGACTACCCTTTCGCTCTCCTAACCGTGAGTCACCCCCTTTCATCCTGCTAGGTGGACCATTTCAGATCTCACAACATTGAATTTTTTAAGAACTACACACTCATGTTTCTATTTGATATTTGTGCAGTTGCTCATTCTACGAACCAGTGGCATTGTTGTGCCAATGTACATACTTACTTGGACTATAACATCAATTTGTAGCAACATAAGAAGATACTGACAGGTTAGTCTCTGCTTAACTACTCGAGCAAAAAAAAAACTACTCGAGCAACGCCACAGCTGTCATTTGTTGTTTTACTCACAACAATACTCTTGAAATTTATGTCATCAGGTGTCTGGTGAAGATGAAGATCAACTCCCATTTTAACTCGTGTAGAAAAACATAATCATAGAGCACATAAAGAGCTACAACACCCAAAGAATGTCCCCACCTGATACAGTTCCTATACTGCAAAGGTATACATGTAAAGCAATAAAATGCAGTAGCAACGATATCATCTAAGTATGCAAAGAGTTTTATTGCTGTACTTTCGAACAGTTCCTATACTGTAAATAGTAAAATACAGTTCCAATTTTATGAAACTTATTAATTTTACTATATATACTCCATTTTTATTCTCTTTAGTCCATTTATATATTTCATTCCTATACAATATACGAATTCAACATTACTCTTATCCTTATACCAACCCCAAAATCCTAAGTATATCCTATAAGAGATTTGTTCTTGGTCAAACAAAAAAATCATGTTTCAAATGGATGATCCTGTGCAACCAGATGAAATTTTCCATCGAAGACGGATGAAAGGAAGGCGGCATTGAGCAGGAGTAGGAATTTTGGGGAAAAGGGTAAGGCGAAAGGTTTACACTGTAAGGTTGGGAGGTCCAAAAAAGCTGAGAATCAAGCTCAAATTCAATCTCTTGCGGAAAGTAATCATTCTTTCCACTTCGAAGTTAGTGAATAAAATGTGGAATGCTTGCGTGCGAGCGATAAATAAAACGGATTATTGTCCGAATTTCGGTTTTTTGGGACACTGGATCTTTTACCAGTTATAGTGATCCTTTTCAGAATGTATCTTATGCAGGATAGTAAAGAAGAGATTTAAGTTACTTGCTTGTAAAGATTTAAGCAGTTGACATCCTGAACTTGAGCCAAGAAGCCAAACGTTCGATTTTCCGAAGTAACATAATGTTTAATAATGTTTGTTCCTTTACGAATTTCCTTCAAACCGAAGTTTCTTTCATTGATGCGTCTGAGTGGTCAATAGATGTAAAACTAGTCTGACATCGGCCAAATAATTTAAAAGTCAGTTGATAAATTATTTCATACCGTAACATTCAATACTGAAAACACAGTTGTGAAATGTTGATGTTGGCACTCGGCAGTTACTAACTGTTAACCGAAAACTAGATTGTTCATTGTTGGGTTGCGCATGGGCCAGATAAACCGAAAATTTACGATTTAACCCTGATGGTTTCGATGTTTACACATTAGACGCCAAACGGCCAAAGCATATGGAACGGGTCGGGTTGCGTTGGCCGCAAGTTGAAGCAATAGTCAACGGACTCGGTCGCGACACGGAAGTAAATATCACGACGCCACAAGGGTAAAATCGTCATTCAAAAAATGAATATAATACTCCCATGTGGAGTGCCTCAGCCCCAAATTTCTCATTTCGTCGCGACGCTCGAAATTGCTACGAGTCTTCGTCTACATCGCTCGCTCGCCGCCGCCACTCCATCGCCTGAATTCACCGACGCGGTCAGTCGATTGATCACGATTGAGTTGGTGAGTGTAACTGATTGAGAAATTGCGTTGTTTTGATACTGGAATTGAAGCAATCGGTGGAGATTTGGATTGGGGTTGGAAATGGATAACGAGACGCTGGAGTTTCTGTTGTCGAAGCAGCTGGCGATTCAGTCGCGGTCTGGTGAGTTGTGTTGGATTAGGGATTGAATCTGTGGTTGTTGAATTTATTTATTTTTGTTAATTTTTTATTTTTTTATTTTTTGTTGTGGAACAGATGCTTGTGATGAATTTGAGTATGAGTACGAGGAGAATGAGGATGAGGAGTATGGCGAGGAGGAAGATGATGGGAAGACGGAGTTTCCGTGTCCTTACTGTTCGGATGATTTTGATATTGTGGAGTTGTGTTGTCATTTAGAGAGTGAGCATAACAATCAGATTGCCAGAAATGGGGTAATTTGCTTGCTATCACCTGGTATCTTGATTCTGATTGTTTTGTGCTTATCAAGCTTGTATTTTGTTGACCAGAGTCTGATCGGTGCTGTAAAGTTTCACTCTTTATGTTTATGAAGGTAGTAAGTTTCACACTATATGACTAGATGTGGTTTTGTTATTTCGGCAGGTTTGCCCCGTTTGTGCGGTGATGGTTAGCTCGGATCTCATTGGACACTTAACTAAGCAACATGGGAAAATGATAAAGATATCCTTTTCTTTTAGTTCAGTTCTGTTTTATTACCGATAACTTATATTGCCATGAATTGCCTCTATTTTCCAAAAAGTTTATTCTAGATGGTTTGGGCTTGGGACGTGCTTCATCAATAGTATTGGTATCGCTGTGATTAGATTTATGAAAATTTAACATTGAGTTTCTTAACTAGTAATTACATTCAAGTCAGACTGAAACTCCTGAAAGATGAAGATGAGGATACAATTTTGCACCTTAAAAAGGAGTTCCATGATGAGCATATGAAGTCGGTTCTTGGAAGCTCATGCCCGTCCTTGCTTCCTGATATGACCTTAGATCCTTTGTTATCTCATTTTATGTACAGTATGCCATTTAATCCTGAATCCTCAAGTGTAAAATCAAGTGATTCGGCAGAGTCAAATTTGGAGGAGGAAAAAGCAGAGGAGAGTCTTCTAAAGAGGTATTTTGAACTTGATATTAATTTCTTTAACAATTTTTTTATGTTCTGCATTATAACATTGTTCCTCTAAAGCCCCTGTAATTTGGTGGTACTGTTTGGGTTTTTGTTAACTGTTAATACTAAACTACTTTAAAGAGTTGAATCATTATTCTTAGAGAGTTCTGCTGCAGGCAACCTCTTTTTTAGTTAACGGAGTATTATAATGAAAGTAACTATAATAATTTACAGTTATATAGTCGCTGCTAAATGAACCTTTACCTTCTGGAGGGAAGATTTGTGAAAAAAGTCAAAAAACCCACTATGTGACTGTGAGCACTGATTATTAGCTCTTGCAGTAGTATTATTCCTCACATTGATGAGCACTTATATAATATGTAAACTGGGGTTCACCTAGGAAAAAGTTTGAATTTTGGGGAAAGTCTGCAAAGTTATTTCTGGAAGTATTGGGTTTTGAACTATATTTGCTGCTACGTGAAATTTGAATATTGAAATTTATTTTCTATGTTTTGCTGTAACTTACACTTTCACTCAGTTACATTTGAAATGGAAGTATATTATAATGCAGACTGATAAATTGGCAGCCCTATTGTGAATGGAAGTTTTTCCCAATGTATTCTTGCTTTTTCCTTGTACAATACTCAATGTATGCTGTGACTTCTTCATTTCAGTTTTTTTGAGTGAAAATGATAATTTTTTATCTGAAGACACATGTACCACTCTTATAAATAGACAATAGGTGCCCTCACTTTTAGGGCATTATTCAGTAACTCAGGAACTTAATCATATTATTCTCCACGCTTGCAGGAAACCTGAACCATCTCCGCCATTGTCAGATAAGGACCACGAAGAGGGAACTCGGAGAAGCCAGTTTGTACAAGGAATGCTGTGCTCCACATTCCTTGATGGTGATTTTTAATGAGAAAGAGAAACTTTAACAGCTTGGTCTCAATTCTTCCCAATTGACATAGAAGACGACAAACCTCACCAGGCCCTGAAAACTGTAAAGTTGGCGAGTTTGCCATCCCATTGTAATCTTAATCTTTTGTATTGTGCATGTTTTTATATGTTATATGTAGAACCGAATTTGGCTAGCAATCAAATCAAAGCTGATCTTATTTCAATCTTTCATGTTTCTGACAAAATTATTCATAATGAAGTAGCACGTTTTAACTTAATTAGTACTCTGTTCATCATTTGCTTAGGCTTCTCGAGTTATAGCAATCAGAAATTGATGTCTCATTATGTTGCTTAAATGGTTGGATCTTTGTGGACCCATTTAATATCTAGACTTCAGTTTGGTTATGTCAATGTGTGTTGTTGTACATAAAAAATAAAAGCAAAATCAAAACAACTGTACAAACTTTTCTTTATAATTTATAACGGAAAAACATTTTGCTTTGGAAAAAACAGAACACACAGACCTTGACAAGGTTTCCCTTATTATACAACTCTAAGAAGCATCATAGTACTAATAAACCAGTTCCAACTATGGCACCATCAACACAAGGCACCTTATTCAGGCATCCACGACGATACAGATTCTAAGCGTAGAGCTCCGGGTTGGCGACAAGATGCTTAACAATAGCAACCTGAATAGCCTTGTCCTGTTCCTCACCAGCCTTGATATCCTCATCCTTTGGAACATAGTCACCTGTGGTGTGGTAAACATTGGAAAGCTTGCAAATGGAACCTCCATCAGCTGAGGCTTCAAGTTCACTTCATGCACAATGCTCTCAAGCTTTTCATCATTGAAGTCATGTTCGATCAATGTGAACTTGACGTAGTAGTTTGCTACATCTACCTCATCTATCCGGTGCTTCACAAACTTCACTGGACTCCCTGCAAAACACATTTATTTCTTAGAAATTCCGGACAAAATGAACTTTATCATATTATTTATGTGAGATGTGTAAGGTAGAAAATAAAAAGTACCATCGGCGAAGTATGTAGTTCTGATGGTTCCAGCCCCGCCATCTCCGACAAACTCCACATTCTTGATCTTATCAGCCAAGAGAGTTGGAACAAGGTTACTCTTGGTGTCACCCATGGCCTTAAACATCCTTGAGGGAGCAACTGGGATGGCATACTCATGAGTTTTTGTGATAATTCCCATTTTCAGTATTATGCACTGAGAATGAAAAGGATGCAAAGTGAGAGTAGAGTGATAAAACTTGAAGAGAAGTCTTCATATTTATAGTACTAAGTTGCACTTGTGCAAGACTTGGCATTAGCTCAACTTGAATTTAATGCAAATTTAAGATTTTCAAGTCTTTGTTTGAACTTTGAATGATAGGGATATGCTGCTTGCATTGTTTCTAGATGATGGATTACTTGGTTGATGAAGTGCAGCAAAGTATACAATTGGGTTTGATTAGAAATAAATTTATTATTTTGCGAAAAAATGAAAAACTAGTGTAAAACAAATCAGCAAAATTTTCCAAAAAAATTACTTCCGCTACGCTACTGCTCCTTGTGCTCAGTTTTTATAGTTAAAGACGCATTCCAGTTGGAAATCTGATGCTTGTTTATTGTCGAAAAATCATCGATTTCGATAGAATAATTTTGTATTGCAGCAGAATCTTTAAAGCTTATGGATTTTAGCAGAGAACAAAATTCAGAAAAGGCTGCTTGAATTGGTTCAGACAAGATTATATTATCATATTTGATAATCAAAGGAAATTGTTAGCTTGACTAGAAGTAAGATTGTAGATACCACACGAGGTTGGTGATAACAACCAAGCTTTGTAATTTTTCGCAAAGCATATCCAACAAACAAATCCAAAAGGGACCAAGTCTGGCTTCATTTTTATACTGTAAAAATTAATACAAAGAAAATTGAAAAAAATACTTTTTTTATGTATTTATGCATATATACATCAGGAGGGCTTGAACATATTCAGATCAGTAAAATCTATTTGTTGCGAGTCAAAACTATGCAGTTTTGATCAAAGATTCAATCAATTACATAAAGTATAATATAAAACGTCAAAATAATGTATAAAATTCATAACAAATAATTACACAGCACCGGATACAAATTATTAGATATCAGAAGGTACAAATTGAGAGTAATGAAAAGAGACATCCGAAGGGCTTTAATGGGCCTGAATATGCCACGGCCCAAATCATAAACATCATGCAACAACTCAAAACCCTAGAAGGTACATAACTGATAAGGGAGCTTTGTGTAGCTCTGAGCAGCGGAGTCGAGAGATCCATCTCAGGTAGGAAAGATGGTGTCTTTGAAGCTGCAGAAGAGGCTGGCTGCCAGCGTTATGAACTGCGGGAAAGGAAAGGTGTGGCTTGATCCTAATGAAGTCAGTGAAATCTCAATGGCCAATTCCAGTAAGTAAACATGTTCATCTGTGCCATTTCATTACATACGGTTTTTGTTTTTGTTTTAGTTGATTTTTATTGGTTTTGGATTATAAGGTTAGTGTGATTTCTGGGTTTTGGATTAGTAGTGGAGTTGGGTTTAGTGTTGAGTTAAAGTTTTGATCTTTATTTGGTTTTAGTGTGTTATTATTTGCCAAAGATTAGATATTTATAGGCCATTTTTAGGTTTTCATGAATTTGTGGGTTTAGGCTTGTGCAATTATGCTTAACTTAATGGATTACAATGTGGTTTGAGGGATCGTTGTTATTATTAGACAGAATTGCATTTTTGTGAATTTGACATGTTGTGATTGTTGTGTTTGAGTTCGTTTGCTTGATGAGTTTTTTTCATTGGTTCTTGTAGGGCAAAACATTAGGAAGTTGGTTAAGGATGGATTCATTATCAGGAAGCCTACCAAAATTCATTCCAGATCACGAGCAAGGAAGATGAAAATTGCAAAGATGAAGGGGCGTCACTCAGGATATGGTTAGTTTAAAGCATTTTCAGTAGCGTTTTAGATCAGTGAGTTGTACAGCTATTTTTTGTTTACTTATTTACATTTGGTTGACGAATTTAGGTAAGCGTAAGGGAACAAGGGAGGCAAGGCTGCCAACAAAGGTACTGTGGATGAGGAGAATGCGTGTGCTGAGACGCTTGCTTCGCAAGTACCGTGAGTCTAACAAGATTGACAAGCACATGTACCATGACATGTACATGAAGGTTAAGGGTAATGTGTTTAAGAACAAACGTGTGCTCATGGAGAGCATTCACAAGTCCAAGGCTGAGAAAGCTAGAGAAAAGACTTTGGCTGATCAGTTTGAGGCCAAGAGAGCTAAGAACAAAGCTAGCCGAGAGAGGAAGAATGCAAGGAGGGAAGAGCGCTTGAATCAGGTTATTTCCTATTAAATTAGATTCTTTAACGACCACCGCACCCATTTTACACACCTACCTATTTTATTTGCTACAATTTTGCTCATAAATTTATCTGTTTGCAGGGCCCACAAGACAAGCCAGCAGTAGTTACGCCACCTCCAGTTGCCGCAGCAGTACCAGCAAAGTTAGTGTCGACTTTTAAATGTTCAAATTTACAATAACAGTAATCTTTTCTACTTTGCTGACTTTGCACTCTTGTAATCTCCAGGGTAACCAAGAAATCTAAAAAATAGAACTTTTAGAGGCCACTGTCATGCCCGATGCCTTCATCAAAGATTTTCAGGCTCAAATGGCCAGATGTTTTCCTTTCTATCAGTTTGTTCTTCAACGTCTACTCTTCGACTAAGACGAGAAAATATCAAAATAGTTTATTTTCCCCGCTTCCAGAATCCTTAATATTGGCTTTTTGTGTTTCAATTCTTTTTGTTATGCTCATCCATCCTTTAGAGCTTGAAATGCAGGAGCATGTAGAACAAAATCACCTTCAATAAAAAAATTGATACCCTAGGGAGCTAATTATAATTATCAATACGTCTTTGGTTGATAGTGAAACGTTAAAACGACGGCGTTAGTGTACCGAACGTCATCCTTCAAGAGTTCAAGACACCCAAACGAGGTTGCACGTGATAGTCACGTGCGTTGACACTACAAACATCATCCACCTGCACAATGATTAAGTTCAAGGGTTTTGATTTGGGGGGAAATGCTAGGGTTTATCAAAAGAAAGCTGCTTCACAGCAGCTTCAACCCAACCCTGAATCGTCGACAACCACTGAAATCCATCAATACCCTTTTCAAATTCACATCATATATCTCCTCTACAACCCTCAATTCATCAACACAGCCTCAAATCGACTCCAAAGTCGATACCTTTACACTCTCATATTTAACCAATTCTTGCGGCGTGAATGTTATTGACGCCAGTCGTATCTCAAAAATCTCCATCTCAAATCTACACAAAAGCCAGACCGAGTGTTGAACTTTTTTAAAGAATCTGGCTTTACAGATGCACAGATCACCAACATAGTGAGGTTTGTCCCGACAGCACTGCTCTCCGATCCGGTCAACACTTTGAAACCAAGACTTGACCTTTTTGCAAGTTTGGGATGGACGAATGAAACTGTTTTGAGGATTATTAGTCAGTGTCCTGCAATTTTGAAAATGAGTATTGAGAATAAGATTGTTCCGGCATTGGATTGTTTGAAGAAAGTTGTGGGTGGGAATGAGCATGTTTTGACTCTTTTGACTCGGTTTCATTGGTTATTGTTGCTTGGGCCGGAGAATAGTTTGGGTGATAATGTTGCATTGTTGCGTGAAATTGGAATGCCGAAATTGGGTATTTCGAGGTTTATGATGACGAATGGTTATGCGCTTTTGGCTCCACCTGAGCGGTTTAAGGGAATGACGGAGAGAGCTTTGGAAATGGGGTTTAGTCCAAATAAGCATAATTTCGGAGATGCGATTAATTCGTTTGCGGCAGTGAGTGAAGAGAATTGGGCTGATAAAGTTCGGATTTTTAAGAAATGGGGATGGTCGGATAGTGATTTTGCGACAGCATTTGTGAAGCAGCCAAGGATAGTGTTGAGTTCGGGTAAAAAGATTGATGGGATTATGAAATTTTTGGTCAATACAATGGAGGTGGAGCCGTCATTTGTGGCTGGATGTCCGTATATTCTTCTCTATAGTCTGGAAAATAGGATAATTCCTCGCTGCTCAGTAGTGAGACATCTTTTATCAAAAGGTTTGATGAAAAAAGAGGATTATAGCATGGGGTATGTGTTACGGAGTCAAGAAGAATACTTCTTTAAAGCATTTGTGGATAAGCATGTCGAGATAAGGTCTGAGTTGATGGCTCTATATCATACCCGTAAGAAGGTTATCTAAGCATTTTAATTAGAATGTCCTTATACTGCTTCACATAATTTGTCTGCTTAGCCTCATTTATAAAGCAATGCAAGTAGTATGCAGATGCACTGAGCATTACAAGAATTCTGGAGTGAGAATTTTCCCAAGGGGAAGTTGAATATCCTAAAGCCTTGATCACTACTTAGGCATATTCTAATTGTGGTCAGTGTTTTACCGTTCATTTACAACACATGACCAATCACTATGGTAATGCTAATGCCCTTTGGCTCTTAATACAATTTGTTACAGGCATTCTTTTTACACACAAAAATGTTGATGACAAATGGAGATCTTAAATCAGAGTCTCTACTGAAGTGGAGAGGAGAACAAGCAGTAAGTTACAAAATGTAAGCCTTCAAGCACAAGCAGTATTACTTTTAACTTGCACAATTTACCAAGAGCGGTAACATTCCAAAGTTCATACCATATATTACTCTCTGAAAACACTACATAAAGATAAACTCGAGAATTCTCTGGATGATTAACTGAAATGGAACAACAAAAGTTCTGCATAACAAGAGGCAACAAAAGAGGGCCTGGAGCACCAAGATCAACCGAATGGATTTTCAGGTCTAGGAACTTAGTTTCTGAAACCTCTGCTGTTCCTTCTCCCTCTAGCCTTCTCAAATTTCCTACCCTTAGACCTGACATAAGGCTTGGTGTGGCTGTGAGGAACACCAGGAGCAGGGCCAAAGTGCTTAACTGCCTCACGAGAGTTTTTGGGTCCTCTCAAAAGAATCTGAAAAACATAATTGCAAATGAGGTGTAACATACAACATGACATTTAACGAAAGAGCTAGTTACTATTTCATGCATTATGCTTCTAAATAAAATTAACAGTGGTGATTCCATGATCAGGTCAAAATTGCACCAGTTTACATAGAGTCAGCAAGTCTCATGGCCCCTCATGTAATGAAAATGCTAATAGATGAGACAAAAAAATTGTGTTAACTGCTTTAGTAATAGGATAGGAAATATACCGTGTTCTGGCCAAGAGGAGCCCTCAATGCCAGCTGATCAAAAGTCAAACACTCTCCTCCAGCCTTCTCAATCCTAGCTCTAGCCGTCTCAGTAAACCTCAAAGCAGTCACCTTTATTGCCGGAACTTCATCCACCCTTATATCATCAGTTATCGTTCCAACCACAACAGCAATCTTATCAGCCTAATTCACACAAACCAATACAACCACATCACACATCCACAAAACCAAATATCTCAAAAACAACATTTTACAAAAATTCAAACATCCACTCATACCTTTCCATTCATATACTTAACCAACCGAGAGAGTGAAAGCGGAGGCTTGTTCACCTTACTCATAAACAACCTCTTCAAAATTACAGCACTGAATTTGCTTCCAGTTCTCCTCACCAAAAATCGGTAAAGCTAAAATCCAATTCAACCAAATCAACGTCAACTTCCAAATCTCCATAAATTAACAAATCGAACATCAAACTAAAATCAGAATATAAAAATACCTTGACGAGAAGCTTCAGATAGATATCATCGGACTTCGGCGCAGTCCTCTTAGTCTTCTTGCTCTTACCTCCGGCGACCAAATCGATACCCTAAAATGAACACACAATCCGATTAGTGATGCGTTCAGTCATTAATTAACATATATACAAAATGTGGAATGGAATTCAGGTCTGTGCTCACCATCTCTGCTCTGCTCCGATTCAAGCGATTAGGGTTTTGAGATTGAAGACGATCACACTTTATATATACTGAAGCTCACTGTAGTTATCATGCACCGTCAGTACTGGATTTTAATTGAGGTTTTGGGCTTAAGCTTGGGCTTGGGCTTTGTAGAATGCGAATCTACTGAACTTGCAGTCAACGGTCTCCCGTTGACATTTTTATTGATAGAAAATTGAACATTTTTGCAACGTTGTTAAAAATCAACTTTTTATGTTGTAATTTTGTTCAGATGAAAATGTTGTCTGTAGAGAATTTTATAAATTGAATTTGAATTTGTATACTAAAGAGATTAATTTGATTTATTGTTATGGAAATTGTAGTGGGATTTTGCAAGACAATCCCAAGTGGGTTTGTGAAGTTACAACATTTATCAACAAGGAGGAATCAATGTTTGAAAGCTCAGCTAAAGGTTGAGAATGGTGATGATGTGTTGATTCAGTTAGCTGTTAGCAAGGCTTATCTTCGTCATCAAGAGACTCTTCAACCAGGTTTGGGGTTAAAGGTTTTAAATTGATTATTGCCCGCCAACTGTTTGATGAAATTCCTCATTAAAGTGGAATTATTGTGTTTGCTTTTAATTTCATGATTTGTATCTGACTTGCTATGTGATTCATTCGGTGAAATTTATTCTGCGTTCAGTATCCGAATAGCTAATTTTCAGGTTGAGAGTATACGAATTTTAGGTAATTAATATGATGTGTGTTTTCTACTTTTCTCCAGCTCCATTGTTTGTGGATCCGTATGCAGCTTGTTTTCTCCCAACGAGCAGTCAGAATGATATAGAATATGTGCAGCATCCATATTGCTTGGCGACCAAGTTTCTTGATGGTCGTCTGGTTGAGACTTTGAAGAGCAATGATGGAATAAAACAGGTACCATACATGCTGTAAAAGAATCACTTAGATGATGTTTTTGACTTTGGCAACATTGTAGGTTGTTTTATTGACTGATGGGATGGACACCCGGCCATATAGGATCAGCTGGCCAGCTTCCACTGTTATATATGATGTCTCGCCAGATACTACATTCAAAGTTGCCGCAGAAAAACTTAAAGGTGCGTGGTATAACATACTTTGACACACAATGACTTGTGTCTCAATTTTGATTTTAGCGTTCTACTTTTGTTGAATTGCAAGTTGCAACTTGTGTAAATATTGCTTATGTCAAATATCTATAGAGGTTGGGGCTAAAGTACCGAAAAGTTGCTTACTCCTTCACGTGGCGTTGGAGTGGGGCAATATGCAAGTTAAGCTACGTGAAAGGGGCTTCAATGGCAATCGACCCAGCATATGGGTTCTTCAGGTGATCCTTTTTCCATGATTTCATTTTACGAGAAAGTGTTCCCTATTTCTTATCGTGTTTGTAAACATTTTCAGGGACTTCCGCTTACCACACTGACTCAATTTGAGGACATTTTACTGGATGTTGATAGTTTAGCTATGGAAGGGTGTCTTTTACTAGGTGAATTGTCCAGTCCACTGGCTGAAACCGAGGTTGGAATTGAGTACAAACTGTAGTGTTCATTGTACAAATAATTTTACGTCAGTTTCCTGATTCCCTCATGTAATTGTTGAAGGCTGATGACAGTAAAACTTGGCTGGAAAAGATTTTGATGAGGCATGGTTTCCGGCTATTATCTGCAGAAGTTACAGATACCTCCAGCAATAAGTCACTTTTTCCATGCTACAAGAGTTTAGTTTTTGTTGCACAGCATTTGCGACTCTCTGATGATCAGGTCAGTTTTTAATCTGAAATTTTGTTGGCAAAAATCTTTCTTGTTCAAGCTCATTTGAGTCTGCATGGACTTCTCAGGGTTTTATTTTTTCTGTACTGTTCTCTAACAAGATTATTTCCGTTTATCCAGATGGAGATTTGGAGGAAGGAGTTACATGCGGATAGAAGATGATGGTGATGAAGAAGGCTTCGAGGAGCTTTAGATATCAACCTAAAATAATCCTTCCGAAGTTCTTAAACAAAAAAAAATGACTTAACAGTCTTCAGGGAGTTCACAAATTTTACAGGCCAGTATCTGAACTAATTATAATGGAAAGATCAAGTTTGAGTATTGCAATAGTATTAAAGTTCGCAGTGACCTGATGCAGTGCAAACTTATTTTATTGAGACTATGAATTATACTTAGATTTAGTGTTAGCTAGAATTCCATGCATGTAGAGCTTTTATTACCTTTGAATACAGTATTGCAGATCAGTTCGCCTTCCTCAGTCGATAGTCAGTATGCATGGGAGTGATGAGTGAATAACTCGTGTTGGGGAAGGAGAGCGCGTGCAACTATGAACAACTAAGATTTTTTCTACATAAGGTGTTGGCATATGTTATTTCATCGTTGCACGTGCCCTGCTTCTCCAACGGGAGCCATCCACTCGAGGGATCTTGCTCTGAAATCCATGCAAGACATGTCTCCTAATCTCAGTCACGCTACTTTATGTGGATTTGTGCAAGCTGCTACCTACAAAGTTGGAAGATGAGTATTTATAGATGAAAATGAGACTGTGTTTCAGCTGGCTTGGTGAGGACTGAGTAAGCCGGTATGACACAGCATTGAATGTGTATAAAGAGATGTGCAGAGACAGAGATCTGGTCAGGTCAGTGATTGCATGGAAGTGTGTTGGATTGGAGAAAATAAGTACTCACAGGCCATCATCCATTCTATACTTTATAATGAATTCAATACAAAGTTGCATGTACCAGTTGATGATTATGAGAAGAAGAGGAAAGCTATCCAACATGTATGTCAGTAGTATCATTGTTGGATATGCATCATGGAGATTATGGATTTTTGTTGAGGGATACAATGATGGTGATCAAAGATGGGCATCCATGTATGATGAGTTTCTTGTTGATCTCTTTTACCAAGCAACATATCATTAGGGTTTTGGGACAGACATGTCTTGTGGGATGAAACATGTATAGATTCTTGTATGATGTCATCCATCAGAAGCTCTATTCAGCTTCTGTAGATTATATTGCAAACATGGATATGGGATATGTGTGGTTGGATGCTACTAGTATTTAATATTTGCTTACATCAGAGGATATAGCAGTAAATGCTTTGCATGGCCACACACTCATTCATCCATTTACAGCTCTTGAGAGTTGAGACTTCTCAATCTTGAAGGTCCTTGTGACATGGTTTTTCATTTTTCAAGCTTGAATGATTCATGTGCTTGACTTTGCCACTCTCTGATATCCATTGCCATGATGTCAGCAATAAGAACAGCAACACAACAAAAAACACAGACATGTTCCAACAAGTACACACACATCAGTGTTTCAGAGAAATTGCAACAGTAAATGATTGTTTTGAAAATTTGTGCATCAGTGTTGGGAAAAATTCAACAACAAAAACATGCACAATTTGAGAAGCACGAAATGTTTTGAGGAACACCAAAATCATATTCCATGTTTTAAAGACAGAAGACAGGCATTGCCATCGACATGGTGTTCCACAATAACAAATCATAGAGAATACAACCATGTTGCAAGCAAACATACTGTATCTTTTAATCAGGTAACGTAAATTGCGAGGACCTGAGACTTTATACAATCTATGGACGGGCATGAGTTTACTGTAATATAATATGAGTTTAGGTTCACCTGAGACCTGAAATGTATTCAGCAAATATGAGTTTCAGAATTCCCAGTAGCACTTTCCTCTTCGATTCTGGTGCTTGTCAGGTCATTACTGCCAATGCCACTATCTTGGGTTGAGTTGGATTTGGAATTCCCACGTCGTCTTGGTTGAGGCCTTGATGTGTTGTAGTCTGCAATAGCCTTTCTTTTGTTAGTTGTTTCGATAAAAGAGGATTCAAAGGCTTCCAGTGCTTTTTTTGTCAGAGGTCGGTTTCTAGTGCTCTGCCTGCGACCACCAATATCGACCTCCTGCTCCTGCTGTAATTGTGGCTGTTGTTGCTGCTGCTGGTGTATTTTGTGAGGTTGTTGGTTTTCTATATCAGAGCATCTGATGTGCTGGGCTTGCTGAGTTGATTCACGAGATGGTGAGGTATTGCTACTGCTACCACATGAATTCCTGTGCTTAAGTGCAACACTCGTATTTTCCATCATGGAAGAGGAGTATGCAGGACAATGGACCCTGACATGATTAGTTGCGACAACTTCTGGCACTTGGGGTGTGTTCAAATCTGTCATCACATGAGGTAGAGACTGCTCCATAACACCTTCATTTTCCTTGGAGCTCTTGCATTCCATATATTCATTCTCTACATTCACTTTAGGCGAGAAATTTGTAGGATACAAATTTTTCTCATGTACTATATGCAACGAATTTGGAGGTTGCATATTTTCTTTCACCTTGTAGGGATTCGGCAAGCAAAGAATGAGGCGTTTGTCTTTTTTCTTTTCAATAACTTGGCTTAAATCCTCACAGCCAGCGGCATTTACCTGATGCCGCTTTAGTGGGGATAAATACTTTGAAGGTCCTGTTTTCAATTTCTCCCAGGGGAGATGTTTCTTTGCTTTCCTTTTATTAGTGTCCATGATATCATCTTGTTTTTTATTGGACTGCATGCTGATGCCGTTAGCCACCTTTGCAGAAATGGTAGTGGATGTTTCTTCTACATCCACGTCCGATTTTTCTGATGAACTATCACTTCCTGTTCCGCTGCACGCAGACGAGGAAGTTGAGACATCTGTAGGGTGAACTGGTAGGGATTCTAGCCATCGAACATTTGATCCCTTTGATGCTCGGTGCTTACTAGTATCCACGATCATAAACTCCATCTTGTAATTTTGTGGTTTTGAGTTACATGACTTTCCGTAACCATTATGTTTTCCGTTCGGTAAACCTAACTCTTGTCCATCAATGTAACTTTCCTCATGCCCGATATCTTTCTCCTTTTCATCCTCGAGCTCTAGTAGTCGTGGATCTAGAGAAACTTTATTCAATACATCACTCACCGAATCAAAATAATGCTGGCCTTTGACATGTTTATTCCTCTTAAATTTTGCGACACCCGGCATAAGAAACACCAAATTATGTTTTGCCGTGGAAATGGCATGGTCCTTAGGCTGCTCAGAGTGCCATCCTCCGGCCAAAAGACGAGGCCAAACAGCTTCCCAAAACAGGTCATTTGATTTATTTTTGCTTAGACGTGAACTCATTAGTTGCTCAGTGATCTCTTTACAAGAAAGAGACGACAATCCTTTGTCTTGTTGTGGTTCTTGACGATCTGATAGATTGTGATTTAGCTTTCGAGGCAAAGTGGAAATACCGGTGAGGTCTTGCTTTCCTTTACCTATTGCTACTACTTCTATAAGCAGTTTTGTTCCAATGAGCTCCTTCAAGGTAAAGACATACTCTTCAAATGATATAACATTCTCCTTGAATGTCTTCGACATCTGCAACACATAATATTTCATAAATTTTACAAAAAACTTTTGAATTCTTCAGGAGCAATTTCATAGATACACACAGAAAAAGAAGAAAATTTTACCTCGGCAACTTTATTGTAAGTTTCTTCAGAGATGCGACAGTTAAGGCGAGAGAAGAGTTCCTGCTGCCTACTCCTTGTGAACATTCTTTCTCCGTGTATGCTTTTCCTACTACGCGATCTAAGGCACTTGGCCCATCTTTCATACTCCTTGCATTTGTAAAATGGTCCATAGTAAAACAATATAAGATCTTCCATCTTCTTAGTTTTGACGAATTTTTTTACCAAGTAAAGGTCCTTTCCAAAGATATAAAGAGCTAATAGAAATGCTTCACGTTCAAAATCACTCAAGGGCTCATCTGGCATACCAGGGAGTGGATATAGATTTTTCCTTTGCTTATCTACTGGCTTTTCAGTGCCTTCAAGTGAAGTAGAGTTTAGTTTCATCATGTCCACCTCCAAACTGATTTCTAAAGCTTCTACTTGGTTATCCGCAGGATCATCTGCTTGTTCCGATTTTATACTTTCACTATCTAGAACAGCCTGATTTTCTTTGGCAAAGGGGTTGGTATGGCCGCTTATACCTCTTAGTCTCTCTTCGTCCCTAGCTTTATTCGGAGCCCACATAAGTGGTATAGGCAAAGCAGCCAACTGGTCAGTTAAACCTTCACTTATTTTCTCAGCACCTGGTTGACAACATTCATTTCCTTCTATTAAATCTGGAACAATTGCCTGGTACTGGTCTCCAACACGAGGGCGCATCTGTGGCTCTCCAGACACGCCAGGTAAAGAGCATTCCTCAGTTGGGTCTATCGCATGTCCCATATTGTCACGTTTTTCACTGAGCATGATCTGCCAAGTCACACCATATTAAATTGGTTAACACCAAAAAATTTATATACAATTCGACAAAATCAGTTACATTGATCGACAAACACATTTTCCTATGAAGATGAACAAGACACCAGCTTTTCCAACACGCATCAAACTCATGATGCCGCATACTCAAATATCAAAGTCTCTAACTCACCACATTGTCAAAAAAATCCATTAATTATTTGACAAAATAAATCCAATTTAATGCAGATGGATCCTAAGTTAGATCCAAGGTAGACTACTAAACGGATTGCAAACAACCAGCGTAATTAACATCTAAAAAATACACTCACATCCACTCTCATGCCAGATTTTACTGCCAAAACGCCCTAAGGGATGACCGAAACAAATCAGAAACTTCGTAACATAGCAATCCACACCACTAATTCATCTGCACCAATCCAACACCCTGAAATGCAAACACCCATTCCACAACTAATCGAAAACCCACACCAGATCCACCTAAACCAACACAAACTCACATAACCCAATCCCCATCACCACACCAGCATTCACAAACCCAACCTAACCCCAAATCCACTGCATCCGAAAAACCACCAAAATCAAACTCAACCCTTTAAAAAAACACAAACCCACTTTCACATTACACTCACACAGATCAAAACACAATCCACATGCAAATACACAAAAATCAAACAACACAAATGCTTCATATTTTCATCTAAACAATTCGTCAAACAACTGACCTCCACAGACGAAGAGCTCCTGGTCAAGTCACCAGACATTTCACAACCCCACGTCACAACAACAACTAATCCTTGAAATCAAACAAAAACAAATACCTTCATTAACTCATCTACACAAACTCGATTGATTCACTACAATAACAAAACAAATACGCAGTAGTACCTAATAAAAAGCGGCGACTTTGGTGGTGGGTGTGGATAAAGATTGGAACTTTATGCAGCGGAGGCGAGTAGTTTCATGGATGCGCGAAGCTTGAATTGGTGAAGACTTGGAAAAATTGTTATATGTGAAAAAATGCGAGAGCGAAAATAAAAACAAAGGCTTTGGCTTTCGATGGTCTTGGAGAGAGAAACGTGAGTATTGGGGTTTTATATCCTTTTCTGGTTTGTTTGATTTGGTTTTTTTCATCATTTTTTTCATTTATCATATAAATAAAATATATAGTACAATCGATTAGCGATTATATCATTTTTATATAAAAAACTGTTGTGAGAGATTGAAAGATCAATTCGCTGACCGTTAGATCGATACTTTTTGTATTATTTTATTGAAAAAATAATCAAACTAATTATATAGGGTTATTGTAAAATATAACTTACGTTTAAGTTCTTGTAATATTTACAGTTTTGGTAAATTGTAGTAAGATTTTATCCCAATGTTACTTTTATGTATTTGGTATATGGGTTGAGATCACGTGCGACATGATATATATGTAAGATAAGAGGACAAAATCCAAGCCATTGATTTTAATAAATCGACGGTTGAGATTAAAGTTGAGTTTTAATTAAACTATGCGGTTGGATATGACGATTATTTTACGTTAAATCTCAATCGTTAAATTATAATTAATCAACGATTGAGATTGCGTCCTACTGTCTTACGAAAAGTTAATCGTCCTCATAGAATTTTACCCTTTAATATATATATTAAATTTGAAAATATCATGTAAAAATACGGAACGTTTAGAGTGGAGGATTGTTTTTACAAATAACTTTCTAATACATTCTCTTTGGAATGATATATTATTCTGAAATGTCCAACTAATGCTTAGGCCTTAGTTTAAAGCTCAGGAATTGAAAATTGTAACTTGAAAAGTGTTGGTGTTATGTTGTCAAAATGATGAAAAAACATGAAATTTCATTTCAATATTTATACATAAAACAATGTTTATTAAAATAGTACGATGAAGTATTTCAATATGTTGTAAACATGATATAAAATTATTAATTCAATTACAATAATTTCCCCTAGCGTGACTTGTGGCAAATCTAATTTATTTAATTAAAAATAAACAAATAC